>CM040914.1:15605384-15680384 GCA_023029165.1 Gobiocypris rarus
TTTTATAGGTGAAAAGTCGTCAACCTTATTAGCTATCGTAAATGTTAAAGAAACATACAGCGATAGATGTGTGTGCCATCCTTTGAATGCTCTCTTGAAATAATCCCCATTGCTAATCCTAGTTAGCCCAGCGATAGGTTACATTAGACAATAAGCCTTGACAAAATTCCCCAAACCACCCGAAAGTAATTATATGTTGTCTTGGAAATATCCAAAGCCTGGTTAAATTAATGAGAACAAGATACAAGAACTACACCAGGCTTAGCTAATTTACCAAAATAGGCAAGGCAAGTTTATTTATGTAGCACATTTCATACACAATGCCAATTCAAAGTGCTTTACATATAAAAGAAGAATACCATGTGTAAGAATTAAAAATAAAAACAAGGATCATTAAAACAGTTTTAAAGAGAATTAAAAAAATAAAAAGCGGATAAATAGCTGTCACGGTCCCGCAGAGTCAGTGGCTGTACATATCCGGACACTTCCGAATCTTCTTCTGCATCCATGTTTAAAAAATCCCTCTAAAAATGCGCTTGTCAACATTGTGTTCAGCACCTTTTTTGCCTCCAGCTAAGCCCCGCCCACCATGAAACGTTGCAATGTTTACAAACTTTTAAAGGGTTACTTCAGCGATTAGCATTAAGCTTTGTATCAGTAGAAACCCGGGAGTATATTCAAATTATCGTACTTTGCCCCCTCATATCACCCTGAGACGAGAGAATTATGTATTTTATTTCTGGAAAAATTTCAGGAGTTTTTGTCCAGAGGCTGAAGACTACAGCCAGCAGGAGGCGCTATTCCCACATGTTTTCAACATCGCACTCACAGCACTGCCCGGAGCTGCGGAGATTCATGTGAACGGAGCGGTGGAGAGCAAAGGGAGTGTTTCAACTCTTCAAATGAACTTCCTATGAAAGTTAAGCTTCCAAAGACATGATCTGAAAATGCACCAGATTGATCACGTGCTGTGAATGCAGCCGCAGCCGCGAATCCCGCGATTACCTCCGCTCATGTGATGCGAATCCCGCGCTTACCTCAGCTCATGTGATGCGAATCCCGTGATTACCTCAGCTCATGTGATGTGAATCCGTGATTACCTCAGCTCATGTGATGTGAATCCGTGATTACCTCAGCTCATGTGATGTAGTCCAGCGATTACCTCAGCTCATGTGATGTGAATCCGTGATTACCTCAGCTCATGTGATGTGAATCCGTGATTACCTCAGCTCATGTGATGTGAATCCGTGATTACCTCAGCTCATGTGATGTGAATCCGTGATTACCTCAGCTCATGTGATGTGAATCCGTGATTACCTCAGCTCATGTGATGCGAATCCCGTGATTACCTCAGCTCATGTGATGTGAATCCACCGTGATTACCTCAGCTCATGTGATGCGAATCCGTGATTACCTCAGCTCATGTGATGTGAATCCGTGATTACCTCAGCTCATGTGATGCGAATCCCCGCTTACCTCAGCTCATGTGATGCGAATCCGTGATTACCTCAGCTCATGTGATGTGAATCCGTGATTACCTCAGCTCATGTGATGCGAATCCCGATTACCTCAGCTCATGTGATGCGAATCCGTGATTACCTCGCTCATGTGATGCGAATCCGTGATTACCTCCGCTCATGTGATGCGAATCCCCGCTTACCTCAGCTCATGTGATGTGAATCCGCGATTACCTCAGCTCATGTGATGTGAATCCGTGATTACCTCAGCTCATGTGATGCGAATCCCCGCTTACCTCAGCTCATGTGATGTGAATCCGCGATTACCTCCGCTCATGTGATGCGAATCCGTGATTACCTCCGCTCATGTGATGCGAATCCGTGATTACCTCAGCTCATGTGATGTGAATCCGTGATTACCTCAGCTCATGTGATGCGAATCGCGATTACCTCCGCTCATGTGATGCGAATCCGCGATTACCTCAGCTCATGTGATGTGAATCGCGCTTACCTCAGCTCATGTGATGCGAATCCCGTGATTACCTCAGCTCATGTGATGCGAATCGCGATTACCTCCGCTCATGTGATGCGAATCCGCGATTACCTCCGCTCATGTGATGCGAATCGCGATTACCTCAGCTCATGTGATGAATCCGCGATTACCTCAGCTCATGTGATGCGAATCGCGATTACCTCAGCTCATGTGATGCGAATCGCGATTACCTCAGCTCATGTGATGCGAATCCCGCGATTACCTCAGCTCATGTGATGCGAATCCGCGATTACCTCAGCTCATGTGATGCGAATCCCGCGATTACCTCAGCTCATGTGATGCGAATCCCGCGATTACCTCCGCTCATGTGATGTGAATCCCGCGATTACCTCCGCTCATGTGATGTGAATCGCGATTACCTCAGCTCATGTGATGCGAATCGCGATTACCTCCGCTCTTGTGATGTGAATCCGCGATTACCTCCGCTCATGTGATGCGAATCCGCGATTACCTCCGCTCATGTGATGCGAATCCGCGATTACCTCAGCTCATGTGATGCAAATCCGCGATTACCTCAGCTCATGTGATGCGAATCCGTGATTACCTCCGCTCATGTGATGCGAATCGCGATTACCTCCGCTCATGTGATGCGAATCCCGTGATTACCTCAGCTCATGTGATGCGAATCCCGTGATTACCTCAGCTCATGTGATGCGAATCCCGTGATTACCTCAGCTCATGTGATGCGAATCCGCGATTACCTCCGCTCATGTGATGCGAATCCGTGATTACCTCAGCTCATGTGATGTGAATCCGTGATTACCTCAGCTCATGTGATGCGAGATCCTGCGATTACCTCAGCTCGTGTGATGCCGGAGAATCCCGCGATTACCTCAGCTCATGTGATGCGAATCGTGATTACCTCAGCTCATGTGATGCGAATCGTGATTACCTCAGCTCATGTGATGCGAATCCGCGATTACCTCAGCTCATGTGATGCGAATCCCGCGATTACCTCCGCTCATGTGATGCGAATCGCGATTACCTCAGCTCATGTGATGTGAATCCGTGATTACCTCCGCTCATGTGATGCGAATCCCGCGATTACCTCGGCTCATGTGATGCGAATCCCGCTTACCTCCGCTCATGTGATGCGAATCCCGCTTACCTCCGCTCATGTGATGCAAATCCGCGATTACCTCGCTCATGTGATGTGAATCCGTGATTACCTCCGCTCATGTGATGCAAATCCCGCGCTTACCTCCGCTCATGTGATGTGAATCCCGTGATTACCTCCTCTCATGTGATGCAAATCCCGCGATTACCTCAGCTCATGTGATGCGAATCGCGTGATTACCTCAGCTCATGTGATGCGAATCCCGCGCTTACCTCAGCTCATGTGATGCGAATCCCGCGATTACCTCAGCTCATGTGATGCGAATCCCGCGCTTACCTCAGCTCATGTGATGCGAATCCCGCGATTACCTCAGCTCATGTGATGCGAATCCCGCGATTACCTCAGCTCATGTGATGCGAATCCCGCGATTACCTCCGCTCATGTGATGCGAATCCCGCGATTACCTCCGCTCATGTGATGAATGTAATCCGATCCTGCTGCGTTTGTGCCGTGACACTCAATCGGCTCACTCATATTGAACAGACACGTTCAGTTTTTAATTGTAGTGTCTCTAACTGAACTGATTTTATGAAAATGAACGCGGTGGGCAAGTGATCCAGTAGCCGTGCCTAGAGTAGGGCAGTGAAGCAGTGCATTCTGGGAATTGTTGTCTTTCATCCCCATGAGACAAAAATACATTTTCTGTGTTTTCTCAGTCTAGAAGGCACTAAATTCAAAAATAATGTCATATTTCTACTACATTAATAACCCAGTTTAAATACAGATTCATCTTCCCAGCGCTGAAGTTCCCCTTTAAGGGGTCTATACGGCACCCCAGAGGAGAAAAGACCAGCGTGACTTCCCTCTCATGATGACTGTAATAACTCTTTTCCCCATCAGACGCTCATGTACCCGACGCCCCTTTACGCTCCCGCTGGCCGAGGCTCGTTCTCAGACGTACGAGCCCGCTGAAGACTCGTTCCTGCTGATGGACGCTCTGGAGAGAGATGCTGATCGGCTGAAGGGAAGCAGGTGATTGGCTCTCCGCTCCTCCAGATGCCGCTGTGTCTGCCTGATGTGCTGATGATGTGTTGATGGTTTCAGAGCGTCCGTGTGTCTGGAGGTGGGCAGCGGCTCCGGTGTCGTATCGGCGTTCCTCGCGTCTGTGCTCGGCTCTGAAGCCTTATATCTGTGAGTACAGAACAATCATATCCACGCTCTGCTAAAACGAAAGTCACTTCCTGTCTGAACTGACCAATGACTGAAGTTTGCATCATTCTTCTTCCATTTCTTCCTCTCTGGAAGTCTTTAGCAGAACCCTATGGTAAAAGTTATGAAATTTGGCACACCAATAGAAGACAGTCTGATCTGTCACCACACCAAATTTGAGGGAAGTAGATCCCTCTAGCGCCACCAACTGTCCAAAGTTGCACTTATGTTTTTACTTTTAAACTGTAAGGGCTACAAACAAAATTATTTTTTCCCGCCAAAAAACATAATTTTTTGAACGGTTTGTCCAGTTTTCATGAAAATCGAATCCGATCATCTTCAGAGCATTCTGGCAAAGAGTTATGAAAAGCTTTCTGATAAACCCAACCGTTCTCGAACTACACGCAGATGAATTTGATGAAGAGCTCGCCAAATTGGACGTAAGGCTGTAACTCCGCAAAAAATATTTTTGCTTACAACTTCTGAATTGTTTGCTCAAAATTCATAAAAGTGGTCTTGTTAGATTTGAATTTTTTCCATGTCGGCCATTTGTAATTTTGTAGTATGATGCTGTATTTCATGGATGCATTAGCGTATCGTTACGGAACTCGGTATGGGTCATCAGCACGATGCCTTGAAGGAGCCTGAGAAGTTTCGAGCCAGCGCACCTGGAGCTGAAACCAAATATTCACATTCTTATAGCTTTGGATTTGTTTGACTTATTTTCACTTACATTCCTGAATCCTTGCCGAGTCCAATGATATCAAACATGCTAGGTTTCGCCTCCTGGGGCCTAGGATAAGGGATTAAGCTGGGATATCTTGGTGATCCTGGCTCAATTTATCCGCTAATATACAGTTATCTTTCGTTATCGTTCTTGGTGTGAGTGTGCCTTCAGGGTTCAAGTTTACACATTAGAAATTTTGCATACAGATGACACGATCATCAAGATATCCCGGCTTAATCCCTTATCCTAGTTTTGTGCAATAGGCCCCAGGTTTGTGCAACGTTGGGATTTAGCGTTTAAACAACTTCCGCAAATATTTTCGAAACCGTTCGAGGCTAAACAACCACAAGAACATCGGAATTATAGCAGATTGACCATAAGCTATAGTACATATATAGAAGTGGCAAAAAAATCCAATCAAAGTCAGGTGTGGGTTAGGGCTGGGCGATATATCGAATATTAGCGATACTATCGCAATCATTTTGACGACGGTGTAAAATTTGAAAATATCGTGAATATCGAATATTTCAAATTCAACATGCAAACTTTCCCAAATATCATTACCAGATAACGCAGAGGTCTGCTTCCACCATTCACTAAACATCGGAAGCAGAAGAGTTAAATATATACGCCCAGCGTATGAAAAAGAAAGAAACAGAAACATGCGCGCATGAGAGAAATAATAGCGCAGCGCGGAACTCTGACCTGAAGCGCACACGCCTTTCAGACAACATGCGATCGGGATTCAGTTCCTTCATGGATTATTGGGTTTCAGTGGTCTAACAGATGTAAAAATGCACGTGCTGGCAAGTATTCAGGTAAACACAGTAATGTATGTCTTTAGTGAACGTACCACTGATCTATATAATTTATAAGATCAGTGGAACGTTCAGAGAGTTGAGTGAGAAATCGTGTGTTACAATGAATTTGGTCCGTGCAGCTCTTAAAGGGCCGGACCTCATATTCTGAGTGATTTAATGTTAATCAAACAACAACGAAAATTAGAAAACCACCCCATGCTTGGCTAAACAACTTTAATATATTTATTAAGAATCAGTGTAGCCTATGGTTAATTTATATAATTAAGACTGAGCAGTTTATATATATATATATATATATATATATATATATATATATATATATATATATATATTATAAACTGCTCAGTCTTAATTATATAAATTATAAACTACTACTGATTCTACACTGATATATATATATATTTGATTTATTTCTTGACTTGCAGCTGTTAAATAGACCCACTGTAGGTGAAAATAAAGCACTGTTTTACTTGTTTTTTTTTGTTTTTTTAAAGATCAAATTAAAAATCTATATTGTAATTATAAAAGTACATTTCAAAAAATATTAAATTACTCGTATCATGATTTAAGATTTTGGTCATCCCAACCTGTTCAGTAAACGTAAACATTTTGTATTTAATTTGGTTCTATCTAAATAGTTTTTGATGTTTCAATGGGGGCAAAAGAAAATATTTTTTTTAATTTAAAAGCAGTTGCAAACATATCGAGATGTATATCGAATATCGTCAAAATTTTGAAAATATCGAGATATATATATTTTTTGGATATCGCCCAGCCCTAGTGTGGGTTATTTATGCTCATAAACTCCTAATCGAAATGACACACTTATGTATGGCGGAACTGCACCACTTGCTGGTGCTTTAATTAAACAAAACATGAAACTGGCTCTATATAACTCACTGTATTTATGTGGGTTTTCAACCTTTTTGCTTAAAATGGTGTCTGAATGTCTGCTTGTTTGCCTCTGCTGTGCTTGGCCCTGATAACCGCTGCTTTTAGCTGTATTGGGTTGTGTTGCTGAAACAGTCTGTGTTGTGTTTGTGTTGTGCAGCTGCACTGATGTGAATCCGGCGGCTGCGCAGTGCACACTACAGACGTCTCACTGCAACCACCTCCGGCTACAGCCCATCGTCACAGACCTGGTGAGATCCGTCATTAGCTATCTAATCAAAGTTGGGAATTCACTTGTGCGCAATATTGGAATATCACATAAAACATTTGAGAATAAAGCAGCGTTTCCATCCAATGTGTTCAAGAGAACAGAATCAGCTCAGAATATCAGTAATGAACTGTAAGTGGCTAATTCAGGCGAAACACTGTTCTCTTGGGATGCTGGTGTTTGGGAACACACTGGTGTGAGGGATACACACACACCAAACCAACATCTGAGATGCTGCGACGCCATTGGTCGTGGTTTATGTGCATGTCTTCTTCGAATAATAAATGTATCTGCCTTAATTGAGTGCAAATATGCATTTTTTGAATTTATGCATATCCATCATATCCATTTTTTATGTGATTTGCAAAAATTAGCATACAAATAGGGGTATTTACACTAGTGTTATGTATAAGTTTAGTAGTACTATTATAGTATTTTTTTGCAAGTGTTTTATTTTTATATTTTTATTTTAGCAATTACTTACGCATTTTTTACATATATTTATTTAATCTATGTCAGTATTTCTTTATAGCTTTAATTTATTTTGATTACATTTTTAGTTTGAGTAATTTTAGTACTTCAACTTAAACATATTTATTTCAAATAATAATACACTTTTATCTAATATTTGTATTTTTTTATCTAATATTTTTCATTATCTTATTCATCTTAATTTCAAAATTTACCAAAAACATTTTTTAATAGTCTTAGTTTTGGTTAACAATAAGGTTATTATCTATCTTATAATTATTAAAAAAAATGTACCATATAAAAAATGTTTCATTACTTGAAACAAAATAAACATGAACTGAAATAAAATAAAATATAAAACAATCTAATTTCAGCGAGTTTTAGTTTAAATTGATGTACTTAAAAAACAAAAACAAAATAAACTAAAACTATTTAGATGATACTCAAAAAATGACAAAAACACAAAAAATACTACTATATAAATAAAGCCAGATTTAAAATATTAACAAAAGCCATAATACAATCACTGATGCTCAAATAAAACGACTATATGCAAATCCCTACTGATTAGTCGAATCACGCGTGAAGTCCCGCCTCCTCGGCTGTCAATCATCCACTGCAGCACAGATGCTGATGATGCTGTTGTTTCTGCTGGTGTGTGTTCGCTTGTGTCCCACAGGTCCAGTGTCTCTTCCCGAGGCTCCGTGGAGGAGTGGACGTGCTCGTGTTCAACCCGCCGTATGTCGTCACACCGTCAGAGGAGGTAAACCCGTGTGAAGTCATGTGATCAGAGGCACACGTGGAGTCTTCGGTGTAACTGTAGGCCTGTTTGTTTTCTGCACAGGTGGGCATCCGCGGGATCCAGGCGTCCTGGGCCGGAGGGATACGCGGCAGAGAGGTGATGGACCGATTCTTTCCCATGATTCCACTGCTGCTCTCAGAGCACGGGCTGTTTTATCTGCTGACCGTGTCAGATAATGACCCAGGTGTGTGTGTGTGTGTGTGTGATGTTCAGACTCACGTCAGTATCTTCACACACTCCGGTTCTGACCTGTACTCGTGTTTCGTCCCTTCTAGAGGAGATCGTGTCCCTGCTGGGGAAGTCTGGGCTGAATGGACACGTGTGTCTGACCCGTCAGGCTGGACGAGAGAGGCTCTCCGTGCTGCGCTTCAGCAGAAGTGACCACTCGTCCTGAAGAGCAGATGGAGACTCAAACACAGCAGGGGCTTCTGGGTATTATTATGAAAGCTCAAGCTGATGTTCTGCCGTTCGTCCCGCTGATGAACCCTCAGTGATTGAGGCGTTAGGCTCACAAGAACCGGATTGATGGGTCATTCCTGGAGGATTGATGGGTCATTCCTGGAGGATTGATGGGTCATTCCTGGAGGATTGATGCCGATTGTTGACGGATCGAGTCTCTGTGTGTGTGTGTGTGCACGAGAGAGAGAGAGAGAATGAGTGTGTGTGTGTGTGTGCGTGTGTGAGCGTGTTTGTGTGTGTGTGAGCGTGTTTGTGTGTGTGTGAGTGTGTGAGCGTGTTTGTGTGTGTGTGAGCGTGTTTGTGTGTGTGTGAGCGTGTTTGTGTGTGTGTGAGCGTGTGTGAGCGGGAGCGTGAGCGTGCGTTTGTGTGTGTGTGTGTGTGTGTCAGCTTCTGTTTCATTCCATCAGTTCGACTGCACTAGCATGTGTGCGTGTGTGTGTGGCGTGTGTGTGTGAGCGTGTGTGTGTGTGTGTGTGTGTGTGCGTGTGTGTGTGTGTGCGTGTGTGTGTGTGTGTGAGCGTGTGTGTGAGAGCATGTGTGTGTGTGTGGCGTGTGAGCGTGTGTGTGCGTGTGTGTGCGTGTGTGTGTGTGTGTGTGTGGCGTGTGTGTGTGTGTGTGGCGTGTGTGTGTGTGTGTGTGTGTGTGTGTGTGAGCGTGTGTGTGTGTGTGTGTGTGTGTGTGTGTGTGTGTGTGTGTGTGTGTGTGTGTGTGTGTGTGTGTGTGTGTGTGTGTGTGTGTGTGTGTGTGTGTGTGTGTGTGTGTGTGTGTGTGAGCATGTCAGGTTCCCGCAGCTTCTGTTTCATTCCATCAGTTCGACTCGCACTAGCATGTGTTCACTAGACAGGGTTCACCCGCACTGAGACTCACAGGGGTGTTTACCCAGAATGCATCTGTAGCCAATCTGGATATTAAACGTGACTGCTTTTAAGTCTTGCCTGTGTTCTCTTTCCACAAAAGCTACATTTACACAGAAAACTGAGAAAAGTGTCAACATAACACTCAAAAGAGAATATTTACGGATATTCAAACATCTCTTATTTTTATATTCAAAGCAATCTCATAAAACACGTTTCAGTGTAAATGATTTAATTTGATCGGTATAACAGCCCTATAGTGTCTTATGATTCTAGTTTAATATATTGATTACATTTAAGAATTTAATATGAAAGATGAAGCATATATTTAAATATATATATTTCATTCATTTTTATTATACCTTCATAAAGGTATATATATATATATATAAATATGCAGATTTAAATGTCAAAGTTGACTGAACACTTGTAGATATAAATCATTCTGAAGCATCAAAGATGTTTTATTCAGTCATGTGACCATCACGCCCTGACGTTTACATACAAACTTTTATGTTAATGTGATTAATTGTGATATATACCCAGTACCATATGTACACATATTATCTTTATTGAGAGCTATATCTATATATAAATTTTTTTCCACAAAAGGTACATTTTACACAAAAAAACTGAGAAAAGTTTCAACATAAACATTTAAAACCTGAACTAAAAGAGAAAAAAGTTGAGTATATTTACTGATTTTATATCTATAATTTTGTTTTTATTAAGTTTTTCTATATAGCTTTTTATTTGTTTTAGTTTGAATAACTGAAGTGCTTTAACTTAAACATATTTATTTCAGCAAGTATTTCTAAATATGATAAAACATTTTTTTAATTTTAAAACTAATATAAAACAATATTTAATCATTTTAGTTCAACTTTTTTTAATTCTCTGAAAACTATTTTTTCGAGTTTTGGTTAACAACAGGGTTATTTATCTTAAATACTAAAACCATTTTTTACAACAATAATATATATTGAAAAGTAATTTCCCTTATACAGTGATTATAACATGCAGAAAAGAGTGCCACTGCTGCAATTTTATTGTAATTTAAGGAACAGCAGGAAAACAACAAGCACCTGTAATAATGCCAGTTAGAGTAATGAAGTTAATGAAATCGGCAGAACACTCAACGATAGTTCAATACTGGCGTACATAAGCATCGCTGCAAACTATAGAAAAATTATACAAGCAAACTTTACAGTAAAAGAATTCATAAGAGAAAAAAAACTACACTTCATGCTATAGGGTACATTTTGAGAAGTACATTAAATACATGCATTAACTCATTTATACTTTTCTCATTTGATTACAATAAAGCAAACTAGAACAAATCTGCGCTCTCCCAGTGTTGTGGTGCAGCTTTAATGTTGCGTCTCAATACTCAGATAACGGTGGAGTGTCGTCCGCTCCGCGTGGAGATCCAGTGTTCACTGCGCCTGGTGAAGGCTAGCGTTTCAAGCAGACGTTAACTAGACATACATGTAAACAAAGAAAGGAATAATGTGAGACATTGTGCTTTTTCTACAGTAGAAAGACCCTTTCCCATCATCCATGCTATTTATCACTCCTTTTTTCAAATAATATTGTAAAACAATATAGAATTTTGATAGCTTAGAAATCTAGACGCACACTAGCGGCAGCAAATCTAATTTGCAGTCAGGGTCGTCTAGCAACTCTCCGTCGGCTTACGAGCTGGAAAAAACGAACTCTGGTCAGGCCAATCACATTGTGTATAGAGTCGGTGGGCTTAAAACAAAGAAGCTGGTGAACAGCGGTCTTTCGAATCGCTTTGTAGTCTTCGTAGACTTGTAGTTAAGCTTTTCTTTGAAAATAGAACAAAGAACAGCACTGAAGAAGATTCTTAAGAAGGGAAGATGTGTTCAGAGTTTTGCCGCTCCGCTTCACCTTCTCCGTCGCTCTGGTTGATTGTAGCGCTATCCTATTGCGTGCAGAGGGAATCTGAAAGACAACCGTTGATCCCGCCCCTCAGATTGAGCTCTGCCATTGGGGAGTTCCCAACATCTTGATGTGGCTCTGGCTTGTCACGCTAGAATTATGATGTTGTTGTGTATCAAAATGTTCTCCTCTAGGCTCTGGTGCGACTGGAGTAAAATTAATGCAAAAAGACTTCAAATACACATTCAAAAAATTGAGAATATCTAATCCACACCTAAAAATAAGAATTTATGTCTAAAAAAACACTATAAGCCACTTTATGTGGAGCTATACATTTATCGAGTAGTTGCACCAGGGCATTACATACGTTTTGTTACATTTTACATATATAATAAAATTATAACCATGCAGCCGCCTACTACAGTATCACTTCAGACAGAACATTGTAGTGTCACTGAGGAAAAATTACACTCATTCACTGCTATAGGAGGAGAAGAATTGGCTAAACTTGTTAAATCATCAAAATCAACAACATGTATGCTTGACCCTATACCGACTAGGCTATTAAAAGAGATGCTTCCAGAGGTCATAGATCCTCTGCTTAATATTATTAATTCATCCTTGACATTAGGATATGTACCAAAAACTTTTAAGTTGGCTGTAATTAAACCACTTATTAAAAAACCGCAACTTGATCCTAAAGAATTAGTCAATTACAGACCAATCTCGAATCTACCGTTTCTATCAAAAATACTAGAAAAGGCAGTGTCTTCACAATTATGTTCCTTTTTAGAAAGAAATGGTATATGTGAGGATTTCCAGTCAGGATTTAGGCCGTATCATAGTACTGAGACTGCTCTAATTAGAGTTACAAATGATTTACTCTTATCATCTGATCGTGGTTGTATCTCTCTATTAGTGTTACTCGATCTTAGCGCTGCATTCGATACTATCGATCACAATATTCTTTTGAATAGACTCGAAAAATTATGTTGGCATTAGTGGAACTGCATTGGCATGGTTTAAATCTTACTTATCTGACCGTTATCAGTTTGTAACAGTAAATGAAGAGATGTCACACCGATCACAAGTTCAGTATGGAGTACCGCAAGGCTCAGTGTTAGGACCGTTGCTTTTCTGTATATGCTACCACTGGGAGATATCATTAGGAAGCATGGCTACCACTGGGAGATATCATTAGGAAGCATGGGGTTAGTTTTCATTGTTATGCTGATGATACTCAGCTCTATATTTCTTCACACCCTGACGAAACTTACCAATTCACAAGATTAATGGAATGCATAGCTGATATTAAAAATTGGATGAATAGTAATTTCCTGCAACTTAATTCAGATAAAACTGAATTTTTAATTATCGGACAGAAAAGCTCCACAAGTAGTGCCCTAGAATACTGTCTAACCCTCGATGGCTGCTCTGTCAAGCCCTCGTCGTCAGTGAGGAACCTGGGTGTGCTCTTTGATACCAATCTCGCTTGAAAGCCACGTTTCTAGCATCTGTAAAACTGCATTCTACCATCTTAAAAATATATCTAAATTACGTCTCAATGCAAAATGCTGAACAATTAGTACATGCGTTCATGAGCTCAAGGCTAGATTATTGTAATGCTCTACTGGGTGGTTGCCCTGCTCGCTTAATAAACAAACTCCAGCTGGTCCAAAACACAGCAGCTCGAGTTCTTACTAGAACCAGGAAGTACGATCATATTAGTCCAGTTCTGTCAACACTGCACTGGCTCCCTATTAAACATTGCATACATTTTAAAATCTTGCTTATTACTTACAAAGCAATAAATGGTTTAGCTCCCCAGTACTTAAGCGAGCTCTTAACACATTATACTCCATCACGTCAATTGCGGTCTCTAAACTCTGGCCAGTTGAAAATACCTAGAATATCTAAATCAACTGCAGGCGGTCGATCCTTTTCCTATTTAGCACCTAAACTCTGGAACAGTCTTCCTAGCATTGTTCGGGAAGCAGACACACTCTGTCAGTTTAAATCTAGACTAAAAACACATCTCTTTACTATGGCATACACATAGAACATTTTTAACTTTCTTTATTCAAATCAAATGACTGATTATTAGGCTGCATTAACTAGGTCAGCCGGAACCGGGAACACTTCCCATAACACCTGATGTACTCCTTACATCATAAAAAGAGTGGCATCCACACTAATGTTAGTCTCTCTGTTTATCCCGAGGTTTACTGCAGTCGGCCGGATCCAGGCCGTGTCCGGATCGGATGGTGGACCTGCATCTGGACATGACCAGCTCATCCTGGAGTGTCTGCTGAGACCGTGTCCATTAGTGTCTCCTCTGAATTTGCCTCACCGCACGTCATCCTCAATTAACCCGCTCCGGCGCAATAACTCCGATCTTTCAAGTATTCATATTCTTGTGTAATCGACGCGCCATCCTAAATGAACCCGCCTCGCAAGGCCATACCCAAAATTTCGAATATTCCTATCTAATATGATTTATGACCTGCAAGGTTGCCAGAGTAATAATTATACACTGTTAATAATAGGCCAGAGGAGAACTGGCACCCCGACTGAGTCTGGTTTCTCCCAAGGTTTATTTTTCTCCATCATGCCCTGATGGAGTTTTGGTTCCTTGCCACTGTCGCCTTTGGCTTGGCTTGCTCAGTTGGGGACACTCAAATTATGATCCAAGTTACTCAACTAAATATACAAATAGAATTTATTAATTTGGTCATATATAATTCTATAAACTATCCAAATTAAACTAGCCAAATCAAATTTTGTTGCAATGTTGTCCTGTTTAACACTGTGAAGCTGCTTTGAAACAATCGTCATTGTAAAAGCGCTATATAAATAAAGTTGATTGATTGATTGACATACACATATTATCTTAAACACTAATCTACCTTAAAACTGAATTTGTAATGCCTTGTCTCTATTTTAACACTGCTTTAATTGAAACATAATTTTAAAATACATTAGGAAAGAAATGGTGTATTTCCAATGGGGAAAAATAGCTCTATAAATATATAAAATATAAATATTGCATAGTATCATAAAATCAAGCTCAAAATTCAAAATAATAATCAAAAATATATTACATTGGTTCTCCTAGGGGAAAAAAAGGCTCAACACTTCAGTCACTTTTGAACCAAACGAAGAAGACCCGAGGTTTTATATCATGTATAGTATATAAATTATTATATTCCATGTTAATGATGCAGTCATTAGTCATATTTGTGTATGAATTGTGCTACAAGAGCCCCTCAGTATCTCTGACACATTCACGTTTGTCAGGTGTTTGTGAAAAGTGGATTCTCTTACGTGGAATGACGGTCAGGGTCAGATTACACTTTTCAGATCCGATATCATTGGTGGACGTGCAGATGAATAAACCGGACGTTTCTTTGTTAATATTGTAGAGCGACAAAACTCCATTTTCTGAGGAGAGACCGACACACATTCATGTGTGATGCAGGAAATCAAGGTACAAGCATGCATCTGAGCATCACCACACAGGCGGACACACGTACGGTCAGTGGCATTGGGCGGGTTCGGCCGAGGGATGTTATTGGTGTCGTAGCTCCGCCACCTGTAGGTCGGGGCTGGCATTCCCTCCTTCGAGCGGCAGGTCAGTTTGATGTTCTCATAGTATTCTGCCACCCCTACAATCTTGCAGATGGGCGGGGATGGAGCCACTGGAACACAACAGGAACACGGTCAAGATTTCATTCACACAGCATGTACGGCTCTCTGAAATGCTTGATTCTGATGGTCAGTCGCCATTCTGAGGTCAGTTATTCACCATCATCAATAGCAACGCTTTATAAAACCCCAAGAATCGCTGTAGCATCTCAGTTCAAGTGGCTGAACCGGTCATCTCTTCCTCTTTTCTACTAATTATAGCACCAAATAAACATGAACGAGCACCAGAAGGAAAGATGCATAAATAAAATTGACATACTGTACCTGATATAGGCTATATCCAAATAAATCAATGCAAAATCGAATCAAAATCAAAATGAATCATAACCTTGTTATTCTAAATCTGATCGAATTGTGAAATTTGTGTCAGTAATGCCAAGCCAATATCACCAAAATTAACATTAAAGAGGTGTGTGAACTCGCCAGTATGATGGCAGATAGCGTTTTTTTTGCTCTGGTCCCCTCCCTGTTCGCCGGAGTGATGAGATACTTAGCAGATTATCATCACTCAATAGCTGGTTGTCTAAGTGGTGTCTGCAAAATAACATAGGGTTCATAGAAAATTGGAAAAGCTTTTTGGGCAGACCTAACCTGTTGAAGAAAAAAAAGACCATCTGCTAGCTTTCTCATTTCACTGAAGTCAGATAAATCCCAACACAGAGTTTCTCACACCTAGATACTATCACAGAGACTGTTCCCCGAATTAGTAAATACAACAAAAAAACGCAGCTTGATCCTACAGAATTAGTCAATTACAGGCCAATCTCAAATCTACCCTTTCTGTCAAAAATACTGGAAAAGGCAGTGTCTTCACAATCCTTTTTTTAGAAAGAAATGGTATCATCCAATCGTGGTTGTATCTCTCTATTAGTGTTACTCAATCTTAGCGCTGCATTCGATACTATCGACCACAACGTTCTTTTGAATTGACTTGAAAATGATGTTGGCATTCTAGTCCTCAAGGCCCACTGTCCTGCAGAGTTTAGCTCCAACCCTAATCAAACACACCTGAACCAGCTAATTTAGGTCTTCAGGATTACTAGAAAGCTACAGGCAGGTGAGTTTGATCAGGGTTGGAGCTAAACTCTGCAGGACACTAGGCCTCGAGGACCAGGGTTGAGAACCCTTGGTTTAAATCATACCTATCTGACCGTTATCAGTTTGTAGCAGTAAATTAACAGATGTCACACCGATCACAAGTTCAGTATGGAGTGCCGCAGGGCTAAGTGCTAGGGCCATTGCTCTTCACCCTGTACATGCTACCACTGGGAGATATTATTAGGAAGCAATATTGGATGACCAGTAATTTCCTACTTACTTAATTCAGAAAATATATATATATATATTATTGGACAAAAAACTCCTCAAGTAGTAACCTGGAATACTGTCTAACCCTTGATGGCTGCTCTGTCAAGCCCTCGTTGTCACTGAGGAACCTGGGTGTGCTCTTTGATACCAATCTTTCATTTAAAAGACACATTTCTAGCATCGGTAAAATTGCATTCTACCATCTTAAATATATATCTAAATTACGGCATATGCGCTCAATGCGAAAATGCTGAACAGTTAGTTCATGCGTTCATGAGCTCAAGGCTAGATTATTGTAATGCTCTACTGGGTGGTTGCCCTGCTCGCTTAATAAATAAACTCCAGCTGGTCCAAAACGCAGCAGCTCGAGTTCTTACTAGAACCAGGAAGTATGAACACATTAGCCCGGTTCTGTCAACACTGCACTGGCTCCCTATTAAACATCGCATACATTTTAAAATCTTGCTTATTACTTACAAAGCACTAAATGGTTTATCTCCCCAGTACTTGAGTGAGCTCTTAACACATTATACTCCATCACGTCTACTGCGCTCTCTAAACTCTGACCTGCTGATAATACCTAGAATATCAAAATCAACTGCAGGCGGTCGATCCTTTTCCTATTTAGCACCTAAACTCTGGAACAGTCTTCCTAGCATTGTTCGGGAAGCAGACACACGCTGTCAGTTTAAATCTAGACTAAAAACACATCTCTTTACACACAAAACATTATCAATTTATATTGTTCAAATAAGTTAAATGATTATTAGGCTGCATTATCTAGGTCAGCCGGAACCGGGAGCACTTCCCATAACACCTGATGTACTTGTTACATCATAAAAAGAATGGCGTCTATGCTAATGTTAGTCTTCCTGTTTATCCCGAGGTTTACTGCAGTCAGCCGGATCCAGGCTGTATCCAGATCAGATGGTGAACCAACGCATCCCTGAAGTGTCAGCAGAAAGCTTGTTAATCAGACTCCCCCTGAAATTGCCTCATCGACACGGCATCCTCAATAAACCTGTCTCAGGCGTAATGACTCCGATCTTTCGAATATTCCTAACTAATAATTGCCTCACCGGCACGGTATGATGGCCAGAGGGGAACTGGCACCCCGACTGAGCCTGGTTTCTCCCAAGGTTTATTTTTCTCCATTATGCCACCTGAAAGAGTTTTGGTTCCTTGCCACTGTCGCCTTTGGCTTGCTCAGTTGGGGACACTAAATTTTCAAAAAAAAATTAAACTACATTACTGATCAGCCCAAATTGTCGCTATATGACAATTGAAATGAGCTGATGACATCACCGTGTTCTCCAGAGCAGCTATACAGCCATATCAAATTCTGTTGCATTATTATCCTGTTAACACTGTGAAGCTGCTTTGAAACAATCGGCATTATAAAAGCGCTTTATAAATAAAGGTGACTTGGCTTGTGTGGCGAGTAGTCCTGATCACCCCATCAGGGTTTGTTTTGCGATAACAAGTGGCTGGTTGTTCTTTTTGCCTTAGTTGAAGACATTTGACCACTGATCCTCCACTCAGATATTGAAAAATTATTCTGTCACATGACTAGGCAAGCCATTTAAATATTTAATCCTTAAAACTAACTAGTATCTACTTACCTGATTCCAAAAAAATTTGGGACACTGTACAAATTGTGAATAAAAACAGAATGCAATGATGTGGAAGTTTCAAATTTCAATATTTTATTCAGAATACAACATAGATGACATATCAAATGTTCAAAATGTATAATTTTAAGGGAAAAGTAAGTAGATTTTACATTTCATGGCATCAACACATCTCAAAGTTGGGACAAGGCCATGTTTCCCACTGTGTGGCATCCCTTTTTCTTTTTATAACAGTCTGCAAACGTCTGGGGACTGAGGAGACAAGTTGCTGAAGTTTAGGAATAGGAATGTTGTCCCATTCTTGTCTAATACAAGCTTCTAGTTGCTCAACTGTCTTAGGTCTTCATTGTCGCATCTTCCTCTTTATGATGCGCCAAATGTTTTCTATGGGCCATTTCAGTACCCGGATGGTTCTTCTACACAGCCATGATGTTGTAATTGATGCAGTAGGTGGTCTGGCACTGTCATGTTGGAAAATGCAAAGTCTTCCCTTAAAGAGACGGTGTCTGGATGGGAGCATATGTTGTTCTAGAACTCTACCCATCTTGACTTCTGAGAGGCTCTTTTTATACCCAATCATGTTGCCGATTGACCTAATAAGTTGCAAATTGGTCCTCCAGCTGTTCCTTATATGTACATTTAACTTTTCCGGCCTCTTATTGCTACCTGCCCCAACTTTTTTGAATGTGTAGCTCTCATGAAATCCAAAATGAGCCAATGTTTGGCATGACATTTCAAAATATCTCACTTTCAGAATTTGATATGTTATCTATATTCTATTGTGAATAAAATATAAGTTCATGAGATTTGTAAATTATTGCATTCCTTTTTATTCACAATTTGTACAGTTTCCCAACTTTTTTGGAATCAGGTTTGTATTAATTTGCAGATATCTTCAACCTCATAAGAAACTAGTTAGAAAAGATATGTTTATGTAATGATCTATTTGAAAGAAGATGAGTATACTCAGGGATCCAATCAGAGTTCACATGGTAATGCACAAACTAAGCCTAAAGAAGACTGGTTTTTCGTAAGTAACTGGCTTTGTTGGTTTATATAGCTAATTGGTTAGCATGAACACAAGGAAAGATATATGTTTAATTTATTGTTTTGAATGTACAGTAGGCTATAATAAAGAATTAACTGCCAATAATAAAATCCAAACAACAGTTAAGCAGATCCAATTTCATGCCCACCAGCCAAACAACCACATTACCCAGAGATCGGGACTTTAGGACAGCATTCATAATTCCTTACAATCAAACATGTGGAATTAATCTGCGTCTGAGAAATTTAGTCATGTCAGAATAAGAGTATATATGCACTATATTACATATGCCTATTAATTATTTTTTTTACTCTAATACAATTAAAAAGGTAGGCTAATTTATACAGTTATTATAAAAACGCATTTTCAAGTAGTTTGTTCAATAACATGTTGCCCCAACTCTTTGCTCCAAAGATGAACGAAGGTTTGTAACAACATGAGGGAGAGGAATTAATGAAAATTTTAAATTTTGGGGTGAACTGACCGTTTCTCACTCATCTCACTGACTTTTACCACAATGTGAGTTGGCAATAACATGTTAAAACCACAATCACAACAGAGCTGTTCCTTATATGTACATTTAACTTTTCCGGCCTCTTATTGCTACCTGCCCCAACTTTTTTGAATGTGTAGCTCTCATGAAATCCAAAATGAGCCAATGTTTGGCATGACATTTCAAAATATCTCACTTTCAGAATTTGATATGTTATCTATATTCTATTGTGAATAAAATATAAGTTCATGAGATTTGTAAATTATTGCATTCCTTTTTATTCACAATTTGTACAGTTTCCCAACTTTTTTGGAATCAGGTTTGTATTAATTTGCAGATATCTTCAACCTCATAAGAAACTAGTTAGAAAAGATATGTTTATGTAATGATCTATTTGAAAGAAGATGAGTATACTCAGGGATCCAATCAGAGTTCACATGGTAATGCACAAACTAAGCCTAAAGAAGACTGGTTTTTCGTAAGTAACTGGCTTTGTTGGTTTATATAGCTAATTGGTTAGCATGAACACAAGGAAAGATATATGTTTAATTTATTGTTTTGAATGTACAGTAGGCTATAATAAAGAATTAACTGCCAATAATAAAATCCAAACAACAGTTAAGCAGATCCAATTTCATGCCCACCAGCCAAACAACCACATTACCCAGAGATCGGGACTTTAGGACAGCATTCATAATTCCTTACAATCAAACATGTGGAATATTAATCTGCGTCTGAGAATGCGAGTCATGTCAGAATAAGAGTATATATGCACTATATTACATATGCCTATTAATTATTTTTTTTACTCTAATACAATTAAAAAGGTAGGCTAATTTATACAGTTATTATAAAAACGCATTTTCTGCGAGTTTGTTCAATAACATGTTGCCCCAACTCTTTGCTCCAAAGATGAACGAAGGTTTGTAACAACATGAGGGAGAGGAATTAATGAAAATTTTAAATTTTGGGGTGAACTGACCGTTTCTCACTCATCTCACTGACTTTTACCACAATGTGAGTTGGCAATAACATGTTAAAACCACAATCACAACAGGCATCTTGCACACTGTGAAACTTTCATGATCTTAACATTATCGTTCATCAGTTTCCATAAAAGCTATGCATCAACAGTTACTTATCATGTTGAGCAGTTTAGCGTTAGATCAGGAACTGTGATATTAAACCACATATGCCTGAACACACACTTTCAACTCTTTCAAGCGCATGCTCTCTCTCTCTCTCCCTCTCTCTCTGTCACTCTGTTCGTTTTTATACAACAATAATAGGCTATTAGAGAACACATTTGTCTGCTAACAGGGCCAGAGCCTTATTGATTTGAGCCGCTGGCTCAAAACTGCATCCCGATGCCAGCGATACCTGCTAAACGTTAGCGCAAGAGAGAATGGGAGCAGTGTCTGAGTGGTAAAACATTAGCATTATGGATAGTATACTCGCAGTCATCCAGGCCAAGTGCACGCAACCACTGATGCATAATTTCCACGTCTGCTGGAAAGCTATGCAGTCCAGCACTGCTGTCGCAACCAGCAATACTACACCTACATACTATCCTAACTAACCACTGTACTACATACAGATAAAACTAATGCTAAAAATATACACTAACTTGAAGCTATCTTAACTGATGCAATACTATGCTAACTAACTATGCTTCTAACAATAATACACAAACGACTATGCTAATAAATTAACTAAACTAGGCTACACAAAATAATCTATATAACTACAGGTCCTTCTCAAAAAATTAGCATAGTGTGATAAAAGTTCATTATTTTTCATAATGTAATGATAAAATTAAACTTTCATATATGTTAGATTTATTGCACACCAACTGAAATATTTCAGGTCTTTTATTGTTTTTATACTGATGATTTTGGCATACAGCTCATGAAAACCCAAAACTCCTGTCTCAAAAAATTAACATATTTCATCCGACCAATAAAAGAAAAGTGTTTTTAATACAAAAAAAGTCAACCTTCAAATAATTATGTTGAGTTATGCACTCAATACTTGGTGGGGAATCCTTTTGCAGAAATGACTGCTTCAATGCGGCGTGGCATGGAGGCGATCAGCCTGTGGCACTGCTGAGGTGTTATGGAGGCCCAGGATGCTTCGATAGCGGCCTTAAGCTCATCCAGAGTGTTGGGTCTTGAGTCTCTCAACTTTCTCTTCACAATATCCCACAGATTCTCTATGGGGTTCAGGTCAGGCCAATTGAGCACAGTAATACCATGGTCAGTAAACCATTTACCAGTGGTTTTGGCACTGTGAGCAGGTGCCAGGTCGTGCTGAAAAACTAAATCTTCATCTCCATAAAGCTTTTCAGCAGATGGAAGCATGAAGTGCTCCAAAATCTCCTGATAGCTAGCTGCATTGACCCTGCCCTTGATAAAACACAGTGGACCAACACCAGCAGCTGACATGGCACCCCAGACCATCACTGACTGTGGGTACTTGACACTGGACTTCAGGCATTTGGGCATTTCCTTCTCCCCAGTCTTCCTCCAGACTCTGGCACCTTGATTTCCCAATGACATGCAAAATTTGAGCGCCAGTCCAGTGCTGCTTCTCTGTAGCCCAGGTCAGGCGCTCCTGCCGCTGTTTCTGGTTCAAAAGTGTCTTGACCTGGGGAATGCGGCACCTGTAGCCCGTTTCCTGCACACGCCTGTGCACGGTGGCTCTGGATGTTTCTACTCCAGACTCAGTCCACTGCTTCCGCAGGTCCCCCAAGGTCTGGAATCGGTCCTTCTCCACAATCTTCCTCAGGGTCCGGTCACCTCTTCTCGTTGTGCAGTGTTTTTTGCCACACTTTTTCCTTCCCACAGACTTCCCACTGAGGTGCCTTGATACAGCACTCTGGGAACAGCCTATTGGTTCAGAAATGTCTTTCTGTGTCTTACCCTCTCGCTTGAGGGGTCAATGATGGCCTTCTGGACAGCAGTCAGGTCGGCAGTCTTACCCATGATTGCGGTTTTGAGTAATGAACCAGGCTGGGAGTTTTTAAAAGCCTCAGGAATCTTTTGCAGGTGTTTAGAGTTAATTAGTTGATTCAGATGATTATGTTAATAGCTCGTTTAGAGAACCGTCTCATGATATGCTAATTTTTTGAGATAGGAATTTTGGGTTTTCATGAGCTGTATGCCAAAATCATCAGTATTAAAACAATAAAAGACCTGAAATATTTCAGTTGGTGTGCAATGAATCTAAAATATTTGAAAGTAAAATTTTTATCATTACATTATGGAAAATAATGAACTTTTATCAAATATGCTAATTTTTTGAGAAGGACCTGTATATAAACGGCTATGCTAACTAGATGCTAATATACGCTATCCTGATAATGTTCACTACTCAAATTCCAAGATGTTTTTATACCAGGAGCTGAGCCAGGGGCGTGAATCTTGAATTAATGAACAGCATTAATAAAGCCCCAGTCTTGAATATCATCAACTAAAAAAAGTTGTTCTAGGGTTTAGTTACCCTTTAACGCTGTTTTTGTTTTCCTGATTGTAACAGCTCTGGTTAAAGGGATAGAATGCGCTTATCAATAAACTATTAAGAGCAAAAAATATAAATATATCAGAGATAAAGTAATTCTAGTCTCATTGCATACGATGTTTTAGTCTGTCTTTGTAGTTTTAGTGTTAACCCAATGTAACCGAATGCAGACGCACTGACCTGTGACCTGCAGATTGATGCTGTCGTGCCGTAATAGTTCTATCTGATAGTAGCATTTGTACAGTCCCTCATCTGACCGACGCACACTGTGGAGCTCAAGAGAACAGGGTCCGGTCAGCCTCAGCTCGGTTCTGTTGAGATACTCTGCCTCAATTTGGTTGTTTTTGTCATCTTCTTCTCTGTAGTAATTTACCACGACCTGCCGTTCACCGACGGTCTTCTGCCAGACCAGGTACGGAGGCTGATTTGTCGGACACTTGCAGGGCAAAACTGCTGTTTCTCCAGCCTTGGCCGTAATGTTATGGTCAGCGCAGTCTGTGGAGGGAACATCAGGATCAACATCTCATCTCATAACCTGATCCGAGTTACTGTGGTACTGTACTGAGATCAGATACTAGCCACTCTGAGATCAGCCGTGAACTCTCTTTACATCCCAGCTCACAGTTCTGGCAAGATTCCCTCAAAGTTATGAACAAACATTCTTCCGGTAACGCTAATAGAACGTTCATTCAATGTATTCCAAACGTTAGCACCAAAAAACAAAAAATATTTATGAATAATGCATTATGCTTTAGTTGGAAGTCTGTCTAACATTTTTTTATGGTACTTGTTTTTTTAATACTTTTTTTTAATCTCATAATTATCCCTTTTTGTTTTTTAGTCATTTTTATGTCATATTAATGTTTTTAATGTCATAATTATGAATTAACATGTCACTTAGTATTTCATAATTGTTTTTTATGTCATAATGTCAACTTTTTATGCCATATTTATGTTTCTTGTTATAATGTCGATTTCTTTTTTTCATAATTATGACTTTTTATGCATTTTATGTCATGTTTGAGTTGTCGACATATTTTGACTTTATCCCATAATGTCGACTGTTTGTCATAGTTATGAGTTTTCATCTCATAATTGTGACTCCCATTTTCAATATAAGCTTTTGTCAAATATGGACATGTCAGTTATTATGTTATAATTGTGGCTTTTGATGTCATAATGTCAATTTCCTATGTCATATTTATGTTTTTAATGTCATAATTATAAGTCAATTTCACTATAAGTCGTCATATTTTAACTTTTCATCTCATAATTATAACTTTTTGTCATATTTGTTTTTTATTTTATTTTTCATAATTATGACTTTTTATGTAAAACTTTGTCATGTTTTTTTGTCATAATTATGACTTTTGATGTCATTATTTAGTTTGATATATTTTGACTTTTTAATCCCATAATTATCCATAATGTTGATGTTTTATGTCATAATTACTGTAAGGAAGTTGCCAGGGCGTCTGGCCTAAAAAACGGTGACTTCCTGGGAACAAAGGACTTTTCTAAGGATCAACATTTGAACACTCTTCTCAATACATAACAGCCACACCCGAGACACACCATACTGAGACACACACACCTCACACTCACAATCTACCCATCACCCACTGTTTTGCCCATTCGCCACCACACTGAAAACCCATTCTGAACCTATGCAATGCTAAATATGTACAGTGTGTAACCATTCATGTTTAGTATCATTTGAAACGTGTCAGTGCGTCTGGTAAAATGGTCTCATTCTCCAAACCAGAATACAAACCTCCAAGAAGTTCTATAAGTTGAGAAAATATTGTGTGACGTTAAGGAGGTGATCCGACGTTAAGGAGGTGATCCCCCAC
Source organism: Gobiocypris rarus (assembly GCA_023029165.1). NCBI lineage: Eukaryota > Metazoa > Chordata > Actinopteri > Cypriniformes > Gobionidae > Gobiocypris > Gobiocypris rarus. Next base: position 15,630,416 of record CM040914.1, read on the forward strand.
AGATCTCTAATTCAGGATACCTCCTGTATGTAAATAAGTATTCTCCTTCACAAATGGTGAGAACCCATTCAAACACAAATTCTGATTGCCCATTTGTGACCCCCTGAATAAGGGGCCAAAACCTAATTATAATCACAGTAAACCACCATTTGGTATCTATTGAATTATCTGGGTATTTAAAGGAAAGTGACACTAAACTCGAGGAGTCTGTATCTAGATATCCCACACTGTTTGTGTGTAGTCTTTCACGACCAGGTAAAGATTTCTGGAATCCTTGATTCTTGAATTATTGTTTCTATATATGATTGATTGATGCTTTTTATCCTTTGAATTGAAGTTTGATCGATGTTTCTTACCTGGTTAATAAATCGTTATGTTTACATTTATTCTGACTTACTCTGGAATTATTAACGATCTCTATAAGATCATGAATGGGTACTTTCCACAAAGGGTTAAACGGAATAATTAAATGTGTGTCTAACTATTAAATATGAATGACCAAATAACCAAATTGGCATTCTAATCTAAATTCTAAATTATAATAAAATGGAGTCAGATAAAGAGCAATTGGAATTAGATCCATTTTGCCCAGCTGAGAACACCGAACGCGCAGATACCTTCGCCCGCTCTTCGCTGCCGCCATTGGAGCGATTTCAGCGGACTTACAATTACATAATTATGATTCCCATATTTGTGTTTTTTGTCATAATTATGGGTCTTTATATCATATTTGTTTAGTTATGTCAATGTCAATTAAGTTATGACTAATTTTCACTTTAAGTTGTTGTCATAATTGCCAGAATCTAATCCAATCTAATAATTATGTTTTATGTCATATTTAGGTTTTTAATGTCATAATTATGAATATGCATGTCACTTAGTAACTCATAATTATGGATTTTATGTCATAATGTTGATGTTTTATGTTGTATTTATGTTTTTTGTCATAATGTTAGCTTTTAATGCCATAATTATGACTCTCATATTTATGTTTTAAATAGTTTCAAATAGTTCTGAGCAGCCACTCACCAGCGCACGCGCACGTCGATAAGAGCATGAGCGCGACGCAGAGTCCTCTGAGCCGGACCGATCGGGTTCCGGAGGAGACGTCCATCCCGGGGCTCTTCATTCAGCGCGGCTCATCGCAGCAGATCACGTGCTCCTAATCGATCTCAAGGTTTAGCTCTGAGCTCGAGCTGTCGGAGAGGTGTGTGTACATCAGCTCACTTTCACTGACTGACACACACACTCTCACTTACAAGCACAAAAATGCGCTCGAAAGCGAAAGTAACACCAACGCCAATAACACACACACACTACACACACACACACACACACTAAACACACACACACACACTAAACACACACACACACACACACTCTAAACCAGACACCGCATTAGTTTAACTGTCTGACTAATGAAATCATAAATGTCAACTCTAATAACTTATAAGCTGCATAAGTCTTTGTTAATTGCGTCAATATTTTATGTCATATTTGTTTTGTCATAAGGTCTTTTTATTTCATAATTATGACTTTTGCTTATGACTTATGTCATATTTATGTTGGGCGCTGAGATTTGCGGCCGCCATTTTTAGTTCCGTTGCATAGCAACAGTTAAGATGCCAGAGCAGCATTTCCTGTTTTAATCGCAAGTAGGCTCAGGGGATTACTTTTTACAAGCGGGATTTCATATTACTATCGTACTATTGGTTGTATTTTGTCCTTAAATCCAGAAAATTGAGAAGGAGCAAGGATGTTTGATATTACTGTACTGAAATCGCAGCTAGCTAACGTTAGCTAGGCTATGAATCTCCCTCCCTCAACTCAGTCTACGTACTTCTTCTTAGTCGTATCAAAGTGTGCTCGGCAAGACCGTTTTGTGCTTGAGCGCTACCTAGTCGTGTTGTTCTGTAAGTTCAGCAGCGCCAGTAGAAACGCTCAAATCTCATTGGTCGGCCAGTTTTTAACGCACCGCATCAAAACAAAAAAACAAACCAGAGATGTTTTTTTAAAGCTACACTGTGTGATATTTTCCCCCATCTAGCGTTTTATGACCATCCAGTGAATATTAGTTTCTGTTCCTCTCAATTCCGATTTCGTTTTAACTCCTACGGTGGCTGATTTAGTCCAAGATTAACATGGCTTCCAGTTCGATCAAGTGATGAGGTTACTTTAGAAAACTATTATAATTTGCAGTTATTTAATTTGTCAGTTAACATGTAGGTTATGACATCTACGTAAAATGAATAAGTTTTAAGTTTTCGCTATTTTTTACCATTTCATTGCTAACATCAGCGATCAGGTTCCCAGACGAATGCAAGCTAATCTTAGTAAAGTAACTTGATAAGCCACCGGGCCCCGAGTTTTGCCACTCACATTTTCTACTGGAAATGTACATTCTAATGTTATACTTGATATACTAAACATTCTTCTTTAGTACTTCTTAAGATAATCTTAAGAACATCTAAGTGTACTCAACTGTGCTTTTTTGAGATCTCATTATTATCATACTGTTGTTAGCTAGGTAAATGAATAAAATTGTCAACCAAAAACTCGACTGGTTTGAATAGCAAGCAATGCTGAAATAAACCAGACGATGGTGATTAACTACAGTACGACCTGAGGATTCACTCCAATCCATTCTATCAAAAGCTCATGTGGGATGGCACATTATTACCATAGACATTGTAACATTTAATGCATTAATGCAGGCTAATCAAATTTTTTTTTTAAATCACAGAAAATACCTTCTATAACCTCCTATTTGCCGCGAGACGTCATGAATGATCATTTAAGTTGATTTCTCCCACCTCCGGCTGACGTGCGGCAGAAGCGTGGCACTACTGACGAGAGCTATCACGAAACGCATGCGCAGAACAGCAACGCCAAAAAATAATAATAATAAAAAAACTTGAATCACAGTCTTTATTTAATCGACATGCCCTACATTTCTTAACATCATTTTTATTAAAAAAAAATTAAAATTACACTTTCAATACATTTTGATAACATGATAGTTGATAGGTTTAGGGGGGCTGGCATAAAGGTCTATAACGCCCCTGGACATCACCTCTTTAAAGGATTAGTTCACTTTTAAATAAACTTTTGCTGATGATTTCCTCACCCCCATGTCATCCAAGATGTCCATGTCTTTCTTTCTGCAGTCGAAAAGAAATGAAGGTTTTTGATGCAATCATTTCTCCTTATAATGGAGTCAATGGAGGCCAAACGGGTCAAGGTCCGAATGACAGTTTCAGTGCAGCTTCAAAGGGCTTTAAACCACACCAGACGATGAATAAGGGTCTTATCTAGCCAAACCATCAGTTTCTGCGAGAAACCCAGCAGTATTTATGCTATTATTTGACCTCTTATTAGACGAGTGTGATCATGTCTGAGCTCCGCCAGAACTTCCGCCAAGTGAGGTCAAATACGAGCGTGGTCATAGATGTATACGTAGATGCCTCATTCTACTGATCCGTGCAGGCGCTAATGAGGCATCTAAGATCGATATATCTATGACCACGCTCGTATTTGACCTCACTTGGCGGAAGTTCTGGCGGAGCTCAGACATGATCACATTTGTCTGATAAGAGGTCAAATAATAGCATAAATCAAAATAGCTTAAATCCCCTTTCTTTCCCATTCGGACATTCAGTTTGGAGTTCAGGAGATTGTCTTGACCAGGACCACACCCCTAAATGCACTGAAGCAACTGCCATGCAACTTCACTTATCTCCATTGAAGTCTATGGGGTCGCTGTGTCCATTTCTTTTACTGTCTATGGTAAAATGTGGCGCTTTTCAGGCACACTAAAACACCATCAAATATGGCGTCATTGGCGTATTTCCTGCGATTTTTACGGTGTTTGTAATGCGGCGCAAATACTGTTTTAAATGCCGTATTTTAGGCCGTTTGACTAGAAACGCGATTAATCAATAGTACATTAGTACATTAAACCTTAGTTGAAGACCACTGATCCTCCACTCAGACAACAAACCATTCAGTCGTATTATATCATAATTCATCCAATAAGTGGCAAAACATCTTCAAATTATGACATATGAATTCCAAAGTGTTCAGCAGATCTCTTACCCAAGACTACGAGACTGGTCGTGCTAGACACAGGGTCCTCGTCATTATTCAAAACCTTAATTCTGCACACGTGAATGCGCTTGTCTGCGTGAGTGACTCTCTGGAGCTGCAGGTCGGCTTTTCCTTTTGGGATATCGGGAACTAGCGTCGCCCTGCCTTTATATTCGCTCTGCACATTATTTGCATTAGGACCAGAGTAAGTGATGATGCGAATCTTTGAGGAAAAAAACAACAACAGTACAACATGAGCACACACCAACATGAGCTCTAGTATTAGTGATGCTGGAGGAAACTGATGGTTGTTCATTAGGGTTAGGGTTAGCCTAACTCTAACCCTTACCGGTGGATCTCCCAGCACGTCTGGAGCTGCTGACCATGTGACCTGGACTACATCACCCGCCTTTGTGGGTGTAAATCTGCAGGCTATCGTCACATTATCACCTCTGGCGATCATATAAACCTCCTTTGGAATAATGACAGTCACGGCCTAATACTCTGTGAAACACACACACACACACACACACACACACACACACACTTAATTTATTTATTGTTTACAGTCACTGGGACACATTACTCAATACTCGTGTGACTTTTTCAAATCTCTTCACAGAGTGATCACAACATCAGTCTATGTGAGCCAAACTCTGGATCAGTTATCATTGCTTTGGTTCAATAACTACATCTTTCAAAATACACGAATACATTTCTCACAGTGAATACACAATCAGCCACAAAACACTAAGATGTTGTTAAAAATCTTCTAACGACCTTAGGTAGATTAATTATTGGCAGAATTATATTCACATTAGTGTTATGTTTTATCTCAGATGTTAATGAGAATAAAGTCAGACTTTGAGTGTAAAATGAACAGGGACAGCTTGAGATCTCCTGCTGAAATGATGGAGTGATATTAATTAACTTTTACTCAGCAGAAACATCTGAGAAACATATAATAGTAATGATGAAGTTTGTGTGTGTGCTCGCGTGCGTCCTGGTTATCCCTACGGTATGGGGACAAAATGTCCCCATCAAAGGTGACCATTTTTTGGTCCCCATGAGGAAAACAGGTTAAAAATTTTGAAAAAGTAAAAATGCAGCATGTCTCCTGTGATGGGTAGGTTTAGGGGCAGTGTGTGTGTGTGTGTGTGTGTGTGTGTGTGTGTGTGTGTGTGTGTGTGTGTGTGTGTGTGTGTGTGTGATGGGTAGGTTTAGGGGCAGGGGCAGTGTGTGTGTGTGGGGGGGTGGTAGGTTTAGGGGCAGTGTGTGTGTGTGTGTGTGTGTGTGATGGGTAGGTTTAGGGGCAGTGTAGGGGGATAGAAAAAACGATTAGTACAGTATAAAATGCATTACGCCTATGGAATGTCCCCATAAAACATGAAAACCCAACATGTGTTGGCTCAAAGCCACAGATGCAGGGAAGAGATACTGTTCTGTGGAACAGCCTGGAGATAAAGCACTTTATTCTGGAAGAGTTTATTTCATGAACATGAGCTTTTATTATTTTATTCCAAGCGCATGAGTAACCCAGTGAGCACAATTCAATCTGAAGTGACTCTTCATGCTGATTTTAGTTGTTGGCGGTTGAGGCTCAACTGGACATGAATCTGAATTATTCAATCACGAAGCTTTGTACTGATGAGTAAATAAATACACATATTCACACAGATTCAAACAGATTAAAGCTGGCTTACCACTGAACAGCAGAAAAATCCCAAATATTCCCAGTATTGCGGCCATCTCTTGGTGTCAGTGTTACAGGTATGAGAGGAACCGAAGGTGATGAAGACACTGAAGACACGGTCAATGAGACGCAGAACACCAGCAGTAACGGCATGCCCTTATGTCTCAAAGCATGTCAGAACACCACATTGACAGAAACACACACACACACACACCACAATGACGTAACACACACCACATTGAGAAACACTCATACCACACACACACACACACACACACACACAGAAACGCCACAAAAAAGATAGTGTGTCTCAAATATAACAAAAGAGGAATCAAAACTAGGCAGCTGTTAGAATACACACTATATTGCCAAAAGTGTTGTGCCGCCTGCCTTCACATGCACATGAGCTTTAATGCCATCCCATTCCTTATCCGTAGGGTTTAATATGGAGTCGGCCCACCCTTTGCAGCTCTAACAGCTTCAAATTATCTGGGAAGGCTTTCCACAAGGTTTAGGAGTGTGTTTATGGGAATGTTTGACCATGCAAAAAATGTTGCCCATTGCCCAAAAAAAAATTATAATAATAATAATAATACTGTTAAGTTAGCACTTTTAGACATCCGTTCACTTAAGAACAAATAATGTCTAGTCAATGACTTAATAACCAATGATATATATATATCCTACTTAAATTCATAATCAAAGCCTCAATCAATATTCATCCTCCTATATAATTATTATGATTTTAATGATGCTTTCCAGTTATGATTTTGCTTTATCAAGAGGACCAACGTTTCTTCCTTTATATTTTCTAAAAGTTTGTATTTGGTCTCTGAGTGGTGATGGCTTCCAGAGATTAAATATGGATTTGTCTTTTATTTTTATTATATTTTATATTTCCTTTTACTGTAACACTAAAGAATCAAGATATTGAGAGGCAAAATATTGCCTGTACCTCTCACTGAGAGAAAGCACATGCTATCAGTATGTTTTGGGAACATTTTGGATTGGAGCTTAATCAGCTCCAACCTTGAAGAGACTGTATCTGTGTATGTGCGCAATATTCGGTTAAAAATCAGTATTGGAGGTGGACAATGGGCACCCTGAGATGATGGGGTGAGCTGACACCTGCTCCAGACCTGGAAGGTTACTGAACGTGTCACCAGGTGAAGTGTTTGGAGACGTGCATCTGATTAACTGACCATGTGTGGAAATTTATCATGACCGTGCAATTTCTCTTAACCAATCAGAATCATACACCTTGCAATAATGACGTGGTTAGACCTTGAAAACAGTATAACTGTTGGGACAATTGTATGTATGGTACGATGAGACTGGTAGAGAGGAAGCGCGGACTACAAACTCCTTGTGAGACTTGAAGCTGGCTTCTGCTGATTAAACTACAAACTATTCTTCAGTAAAACTTTTCTTCAATTAATTGCACTTCTGACTTTTGGTCTTCATTCTTCACTACTGGTCTCTGGGTCTGAACTGTTAACCCTTAACATGGTAATCTGAAGTCCTGCAGGAGTTGAGTCATCTCTTCACAGGTGATGATCATCTGAAGTCCTCCAGGAATGGAGTCGTCTCTTCACAGGTGATGATCATCTGAAGTCCTCCAGGAATGGAGTCGTCTCTTCACAGGTGATGGTCATCTGAAGTCCTCCAGGAATGGAGTCATCTCTTCACAGGTGATGGTCATCTGAAGTCCTCCAGGAGTTGAGTCGTCTCTTCACAGGTGATGGTCATCTGAAGTCCTCCAGGAGTTGAGTTGTCCCTTCACAGGTGATATTCATCTGAAGTCCTCGCAGGAGTTGAGTCGTCTCTTCACAGGTGTTGGTCATCTGAAGTCCTGCAGGAGTTGAGTCGTCTCTTCACAGGTGATGGTCATCTGAAGTCCTCACAGGAGTTGAGTTGTCCCTTCACAGGTGATATTCATCTGAAGTCCTCGCAGGAGTTGAGTCGTCTCTTCACAGGTGTTGGTCATCTGAAGTCCTGCAGGAGTTGAGTCGTCTCTTCACAGGTGATGGTCATCTGAAGTCCTCACAGGAGTTGAGTCGTCTCTTCACAGGTGTTGGTCATCTGAAGTCCTGCAGGAGTTGGAGTCGTCTCTTGACAGGTGATGGTCATCTGAAGTCCTCCAGGAGTTGAGTCGTCTCTTCACAGGTGATGGTCATCTGAAGTCCTCCAGGAGTTGAGTTGTCCCTTCACAGGTGATATTCATCTGAAGTCCTCGCAGGAGTTGAGTCGTCTCTTCACAGGTGTTGGTCATCTGAAGTCCTGCAGGAGTTAAGTTGTCTCTTCACAGGTGATGGTCATCTGAAGTGCTCCAGGAGTTGAGTCGTCTCTTCACAGGTGATGGTCATCTGAAGTCCTTGCAGAGGTTGGAGTCGTCTCTTCACAGGTGATGATCATCTGAAGTCCTTGCAGAGGTTGGAGTCATCTCTTCACAGGTGATGATCATCTGAAGTCCTCCAGGAGTTGAGTCGTCTCTTCACAGGTGATGATCATCTGAAGTCCTCCAGGAGTTGAGTCGTCTCTTCACAGGTGATGATCATCTGAAGTCCTCCAGGAGTTGAGTCGTCTCTTCACAGGTGATGGTCATATGAAGTCCTCCAGGAGTTAAGTTGTCTCTTCACAGGTGATGGTCATCTGAAGTCCTTGCAGAGGTTGGAGTCATCTCTTCACAGGTGATGATCATCTGAAGTCCTCCAGGAGTTGAGTCGTCTCTTCACAGGTGATGGTCATATGAAGTCCTCGCAGGAGTTGGAGTCCTCTCTTCACAGGTGATGGTCATCTGAAGTCCTTGCAGAGGTTGGAGTCGTCTCTTCACAGGTGATGATCATCTGAAGTCCTTGCAGAGGTTGGAGTCGTCTCTTCACAGGTGATGATCATCTGAAGTCCTTGCAGAGGTTGGAGTCGTCTCTTCACAGGTGAAGATCATCTGAAGTCCTTGCAGAGGTTGGAGTCATCTCTTCACAGGTGATGGTCATCTGAAGTCCTTGCAGAGGTTGGACTCATCTCTTGACAGGTGATGATCATCTGAAGTCCTCCAGGAGTTGAGTCGTCTCTTCACAGGTGATGGTCATATGAAGTCCTCCAGGAGTTAAGTTTTCTGTTCACAGGTGATGGTCATCTGAAGTGCTCCAGGAGTTGAGTCGTCTCTTCACAGGTGATGATCATCTGAAGTGCTCCAGGAGTTGAGTCGTCTCTTCACAGGTAATGGTCATATGAAGTCCTCCAGGAGTTAAGTTGTCTCTTCACAGGTGATGATCATCTGAAGTCCTTGCAGAGTTTGGAGTCGTCTCTTCACAGGTGATGGTCATCTGAAGTCCTTGCAGAGGTTGGAGTCGTCTCTTGACAGGTAATGATCATCTGAAGTCCTCCAGGAGTTGAGTCGTCTCTTCACAGGTGATGGTCATCTGAAGTCCTTGCAGAGGTTGGAGTCGTCTCTTGACAGGTGATGATCATCTGAAGTCCTCCAGGAGTTGAGTCGTGTCTTCACAGGTGATGGTCATATGAAGTCCTCCAGGAGTTAAGTTGTCTCTTCACAGGTGATGATCATCTGAAGTGCTCCAGGAGTTGAGTCGTCTCTTGACAGGTGATGATCATCTGAAGTCCTCCAGGAGTTGAGTCGTCTCTTCACAGGTGATGGTCATCTGAAGTCCTTGCAAAGGTTGGAGTCGTCTCTTCACAGGTGATGATCATCTGAAGTCCTCCAGGAGTTAAGTCGTCTCTACACAGGTGATGATCATCTGAAGTCCTCCAGGAGTTAAGTTGTCTCTTCACAGGTGATGGTCATCTGAAGTCCTTGCAGTGGTTGGAGTCGTCTCTTCACAGGTGATGATCATCTGAAGTGCTCCAGGAGTTGAGTCGTCTCTTCACAGGTGATGGTCATCTGAAGTCCTTGCAGAGGTTGGAGTCGTCTCTTCACAGGTGATGATAATCTGAAGTGCTCCAGGAGCTGAGTCGTCTCTTCACAGGTGATGATCATATGAAGTCCTTGCAGAGGTTGGAGTCGTCTCTTCACAGGTGATATTCATCTGAAGTCCTCCAGGAGTTAAGTAGTCTCTTCACAGGTGATGATCATCTGAAGTCCTCCAGGAGTTAAGTTGTCTCTTCACAGGTGATGGTCATCTGAAGTCCTTGCAGTGGTTGGAGTCGTCTCTTCACAGGTGATGATCATCCGAAGTGCTCCAGGAGTTGAGTCGTCTCTTCACAGGTGATGGTCATCTGAAGTCCTCCGGGAATGGAGTCGTCTCTTCACAGGTGATGGTCATCTGAAGTCCTCCAGGAGTTGAGTCGTCTCTTCACAGGTGATGGTCATCTGAAATCCTCCAGGAATGGAGTCGTCTCTTCACAGGTGATGGTCATCTGAAGTCTTCAGGAGCTGATGGAGTCTAGTTACCTCGGGATGGGCATCGCGAGAAAAAAAAACAGAACAGAAAAATAATTAGCGTAGCTTCTGTTCAAAGCATTAAACAAAGACAATCATACCTAACCTGCAAATGTTACTGAATTAAAGACTTGTAGGGGGGTCTGGGGCATTGCACCCAGTAAAAAGATTTTGTGGTTTTAACATGTAAACTAAGCATTCTGGTGCACTCTGACAAGAGCGTAAAGGGGAAAGACAACTTGCTTTCAAATAATAATAAAAAAAATAAAACATTTACACTATAGCACTGGGCATTAAATCCAATTTCACAATTTGATTTGATATTGACAAACATGGGGCCTAAAAGGTACAGAGCACAACAAATTGTATGTACAAAGATGTATTCTCCTCAGTGTTATATCAGCATTGACATACTTAAATCTGCATATTTGTGATATTTACTCCAGGGCTTTCTAAAAGTTAATTTTTAACCTTTTAACTCTTTCCCCATTAGCAGTTAAAAAAAAAACTTTTTTGACCATTTTCACAAAAATGTAATAGCCCATAGAATATTTGAAGAGCTGACCCTCTTCTAGCTTCTTGCATTCCTTTTTTATCAACACTTGAATATGGGTAAGTTTCATAAAAAAAGCAACATTCTGAACAAAAAGCTGAGAAAATCTTGTCTGGCTATCACCAATTTAAGATTGAACAAAGGTCTGGGGAGTCTGCTCTGTATTTGCTACTGCACAAGAGGCGTGATCAACGGGCAATGACCCATCACATCTCTATCAGTCATCATGCTAAACCCACCAATAGCGCTCCAGGTGGATAAGCCAGTCCGTGATTGGTTCCCGCAAAAGTGTAAAAGAAGCAGAAATGATTGTGCAGGTTTCCAGTTGCCGGCAGATGAGGCTGGGTTTACCCAGTCTAGAGAAAATCACATTTTTGTGAAAGACTACATCCATATCAGATTCAGAACAATGTGTTTTGATCAGGACGTGTTTGGCCAGGAAGCGTTGTTAAATTCTAAATAAAAAGAGTTAAATTCTTACATTTGATCAATAAATTCAGTTATAATAATAAGACACTATAGGGTTGTTACGTTACCAATCAAATAAAATCATTTACACTGAAAAATTACACCTACAACAAATAATGTTATGGGATTGATGTTCTAAACGCTTGAATATACAAATAGAAAGAAAAAGGCAATGATATTTTAAATGTGAAACTAAACCGCCACTGGTTGGCAGCAATCGAGTTATTGAGTCGTTCATTCAAACGATTCATTCAAAACGCTGAGTCATTCTCAAACGAAACACCACGCTGAGTCTTGATTTTCTTTGGAACCATTGATGTCAGTGAAAATGAACTAAAAAGTCAATGTTGTTTGTGTCTAAAATGTAAGTTAATATTAACTAGGCTACTTGTTCAATGTAACATTTGCAATTGTGATATAATCGTGATATTCAGCATAACAGCTCCCTTAGTCGACTCGTGTTATCAGTATCAGAAGTTATAAACAAAACTCAAACTGAGACGCTACAGTGATCCAGCCTAGAGGTCATGAATATGCAATACGGTTTTTGAAAGACAAGTTTCTGTCTAATATATCAGTATGAAACTTTTCAAACACACAGTGGTTTGGAAATAAACACTGATGTGTGTTATCAATCAAAAGAGTTTCACAATTTAACACATCAAATAAAGACTGTGTCAATCACATCGTCACACCAAGAGGGGGGCGACATGTGACAAAAAATTTTTGATTTTCAAGAGATTTGTTCAAAAACACTGATTCATAATGAGTTAGTGAATCATTTTAGACCGAGTTTAGACTAACAATTGAAATAGACTATTTTAAATAGACTTAATTAGCAATTAAGAACCATTTCAGAACCTAATAATCATATATTATTGAGCACTGCATTTCGACAATTAACCTGTTACCAGAGTATTCTTCATTCTGAACGATTTAGTTCATGTTTTCCTTATTTCAAATAAAATGAAAATCAGTTTTTCTGTTTGAGATTGTTTGAGTTATTGTTCAATGCTTAAAATACAAATACATGGATAATACACATTTTATTTAAAATGGCCGGATGGCAGTGCGTTTTGGGAATTTGTTCTTTTCCTCTCCCTGCTCTCAAGTATCTGTTGCTCCTCGTGCTTCCGTCTCCTTTTCCCTCTCCTCATCTGTCCTAACCCCTGAGTGCTGCGGGCGCCGTGACTGGGGGTGAAGAGCGCAATCCCGTGAGTAACTCCTGGCCAGCGAAGAGGTGAGGGGTGTTGTCGGTTCCCCACCAACCAAACCCCACACCCCTAATCCCAACCTAACTCCACACCCCTAATCCCAACCTAACTCCACGCCCCTAATCCCAACCTAACCCCAACCCCTTTACAGCGCCGAATCCAACCCCACTCCCACAGGAACACCAATTAGACAGCGACGGAACCCCCGCACCCCCAATCAGCCCCCCCACTCCCACAGGAACACCAATTAGACAGCAATGGAACCCCGCACCCCACAGGAACACCAATTAGACAGCAATGGAACCCCGCACCACAGGAACACAAATTAGACAGCAATGGAACCCCGCACCCCAATCAGCCCCCACTCCCACAGGAACACCAATTAGACAGCAATGGAACCCGCACCCCCACAGGAACACCAATTAGACAGCAATGGAACCCCGCACCCCAATCAGCCCCTCCACTCCCACAGGACCACCAATTAGACAGCAATGGAACTCCCGCACCCCAGAGGAACAGCAATTAGACAGCAATGGAACCCCGCACCCCAATCAGCCCCTCCACTCCCACAGGAACACCAATTAGACAGCAATGGAACCCCGCACCCCAATCAGCCCCTCCACTCCCACAGGAACACCAATTAGACAGCAATGGAACCCCGCACCCCACAGGAACACCAATTAGACAGCAATGGAACCCCGCACCCCAATCAGCCCCTCCACTCCCACAGGAACACCAATTAGACAGCAATGGAACCCCGCACCCCAATCAGCCCCTCCACTCCCACAGGAACACCAATTAGACAGCAACGGAACCTCACACCGCCAATCAGCCCCTCCACTCCCACAGGAACACCAATTAGACAGCAACGGAACCCTCACACCCCAATCAGCCCTCCACTACCACAGGAACACCAATTATACAGCAACGGAACCTCACACCGCCAATCAGCCCCTCCACTCCCACAGGAACACCAATTAGACAGCAATGGAACCCCGACTAATCAGCCCCTCCACTCCCACAGGAACACCAGTTAGACAGCAATGGAAACCCGCACCCCAATCAGCCCCTTCACTCCCACAGGAACACCAATTAGACAGCAATGGAAACCCCGCACCCCCAATCAGCCCCTCCACTCCCACAGGAACACCAGTTAGACAGCAATGGAACCCCGCACCCCAATCAGCCCCCACTCCCACAGGAACACCAATTAGACAGCAATGGAAACCCCCCCAATCAGCCCCTCCACTCCCACAGGAACACCAATTAGACAGCAATGGAAACCCCGCACCCCAATCAGCCCCTCCACTCCCACAGGAACACCAGTTAGACAGCAATGGAACCCCGCACCCCAATCAGCCCCCACTCCCACAGGAACACCAATTAGACAGCAATGGAACCCCGCACCCCAATCAGCCCCCACTCCCACAGGAACACCAGTTAGACAGCAATGGAACCCTCACACCCCAATCAGCCCCTCCACTCCCACAGGAACACCAATTAGACAGCAATGGAAACCCCGCACCCCCAATCAGCCCCCACTCCCACAGGAACACCAATTAGACAGCAATGGAACCCCGCACCCCCAATCAGCCCCCACTCCCACAGGAACACCAATTAGACAGCAATGGAACCCCGCACCCCAATCAGCCCCCACTCCCACAGGAACACCAGTTAGACAGCAATGGAACCTCACCCCCAATCAGCCCCTCCACTCCCACAGGAACACCAATTAGACAGCAATGGAACCCCGCACCCCCAATCAGCCCCCACTCTCACAGGAACACCAGTTAGACAGCAATGGAACCCTCACACCCCCAATCAGCCCCTCCACTCCCACAGGAACACCAATTAGACAGCAATGGAACCCCGCACCCCCAATCAGCCCCCACTCCCACAGGAACACCAATTAGACAGCAATGGAACCCCGCACCCCAATCAGCCCCCACTCCCACAGGAACACCAATTAGACAGCAATGGAACCCCGCACCCCCAATCAGCCCCCACTCCCACAGGAACACCAATTATACAGCAACGGAACCCCAGCACCCCCAATCAGCCCCTCCACTCCCACAGGAACACCAATTATACAGCAACGGAACCCCGCACCCCCAATCAGCCCCACTCCCACAGGAACACCAATTATACAGCAACGGAACCCTCACACCCCCAAAAGGCCCCCGCACTCCTACAGGAACACCAATTAGACAGCAATGGAACCCCGCACCCCACAGGAACACAAATTAGACAGCAATGGAACCCTGCACCCCCAATCAGCCCCCACTCCCACAGGAACACCAATTAGACAGCAATGGAACCCCGCACCCCACAGGAACACAAATTAGACAGCAATGGAACCCTGCACCCCAATCAGCCCCTCCACTCCCACAGGAACACCAATTAGACAGCAATGGAACCCGCACCCCACAGGAACACCAATTAGACAGCAATGGAACCCCGCACCCCAATCAGCCCCTCCACTCCCACAGGAACACCAATTAGACAGCAATGGAACCCCGCACCCCAGAGGAACACCAATTAGACAGCAATGGAACCCCGCACCCCCAATCAGCCCCTCCACTCCCACAGGAACACCAATTAGACAGCAATGGAACCCCGCACCCCCAATCAGCCCCTCCACTCCCACAGGAACACCAATTAGACAGCAATGGAACCCCGCACCCCCACAGGAACACCAATTAGACAGCAATGGAACCCCGCACCCCACAGGAACACCAATTAGACAGCAATGGAACCCCGCACCCCAATCAGCCCCTCCACTCCCACAGGAACACCAATTAGACAGCAATGGAACCCCGCACAATCAGCCCCTCCACTCCCACAGGAACACCAATTAGACAGCAACGGAACCCTCACACCGCCAATCAGCCCCTCCACTCCCACAGGAACACCAATTAGACAGCAACGGAACCCTCACCCCCAATCAGCCCTCCACTACCACAGGAACACCAATTAGACAGCAACGGAACCCTCACACCGCCAATCAGCCCCTCCACTCCCACAGGAACACCAATTAGACAGCAACGGAACCCTCACACCGCCAATCAGCCCCTCCACTCCCACAGGAACACCAATTAGACAGCAACGGAACCCTCACACCCCCAATCAGCCCCTCCACTCCCACAGGAACACCAATTAGACAGCAATGGAACCCCGCACCCCCAATCAGCCCCTTCACTCCCACAGGAACACCAATTAGACAGCAATGGAACCCCCGCACCCCCAATCAGCCCCTCCACTCCCACAGGAACACCAATTAGACAGCAATGGAACCCCGCACCCCAATCAGCCCCTCCACTCCCACAGGAACACCAATTAGACAGCAACGGAACCCTCACACCGCCAATCAGCCCCTCCACTCCCACAGGAACACCAATTAGACAGCAACGGAACCCTCACACCCCAATCAGCCCTCCACTACCACAGGAACACCAATTAGACAGCAACGGAACCCTCACACCGCCAATCAGCCCCTCCACTCCCACAGGAACACCAATTAGACAGCAACGGAACCCTCACACCGCCAATCAGCCCCTCCACTCCCACAGGAACACCAATTAGACAGCAACGGAACCCTCACACCGCCAATCAGCCCTCCACTCCCACAGGAACACCAATTAGACAGCAATGGAACCATCGCACCCCCAATCAGCCCCTCCACTCCCACAGGAACACCAGTTAGACAGCAATGGAACCCCCGCACCCCCAATCAGCCCCCACTCCCACAGGAACACCAATTAGACAGCAATGGAACCCCCCCCAATCAGCCCCTCCACTCCCACAGGAACACCAGTTAGACAGCAATGGAAACCCCGCACCCCAATCAGCCCCTTCACTCCCACAGGAACACCAATTAGACAGCAATGGAAACCCCGCACCCCAATCAGCCCCTCCACTCCCACAGGAACACCAGTTAGACAGCAATGGAACCCCGCAACCCCCAATCAGCCCCCACTCCCACAGGAACACCAATTAGACAGCAATGGAAACCCCGCACCCCAATCAGCCCCTCCACTCCCACAGGAACACCAATTAGACAGCAATGGAAACCCCGCACCCCAATCAGCCCCTCCACTCCCACAGGAACACCAGTTAGACAGCAATGGAACCCCGCACTAATCAGCCCCCACTCCCACAGGAACACCAATTAGACAGCAATGGAACCCCGCACCCCCAATCAGCCCCCACTCCCACAGGAACACCAGTTAGACAGCAATGGAACCCTCACACCCCAATCAGCCCTCCACTCCCACAGGAACACCAATTAGACAGCAATGGAAACCCCGCACCCCCAATCAGCCCCTCCACTCCCACAGGAACACCAATTAGACAGCAATGGAACCCCGCACCCCAATCAGCCCCCACTCCCATAGGAACACCAATTAGACAGCAATGGAACCCCGCACCCCCAATCAGCCCCCACTCCCACAGGAACACCAATTAGACAGCAATGGAACCCCAGCACCCCCAATCAGCCCCTCCACTCCCACAGGAACACCAATTATACAGCAACGGAACCCCGCACCCCCAATCAGCCCCCCCACTCCCACAGGAACACCAATTATACAGCAACGGAACCCTCACACCCCCAAAAGGCCCCCGCACTCCTACAGGAACACCAATTAGACAGCAAAGGAGGTGGATGTTTTAGCAGTGGATGCCGTTGAGCCTTGAGGCTTGTCTGCAGGGGTGGCCCGTCTGTGAAATTCTGTGAAAGTTATCAGAAGAGAGCGGATTAGCCATGTTTGTCCTCACCTGAGATCTGGAGGTCATGTAAGGTTATTAGAGCTGCTAATCGTATTTTAATTGCGATATCTGTTTCTGGCCATAACTACATCACCCTTTTTGATAGAATAACCGTGATTATAAATGAGCATCTTGTGAATGTTTATCGTGCAGCCCTAAAGGTAATGTTACAATGCTGTTATTATGACGTGAACAGTTAATTGTATCACAGCATTCATTATCATTATTATTGAGCTCACCTTTTGACAGGCGTGCCCTTTTCCAAAATGGGCGTCTGATGTTCCTCACAAGTGCCTCCATCACGCTGCACAAGCCCACCGCGTGTTTTAGTTTAGCATTCTCCCTTAGCAACTCCTCTATATCAGCTTCTTCTCTACCTGCAAGCAAAACATTTCCAGTGTTTAGTAAAACATCATTAATCATCATAAAGTGACCGGTGTTCAAAAAGCCAACTCACCCTTCATGATGCGCTTCGCCCAACTGAAGTCCACGATCTTTATCTGGAGGGTGTCCGGATTGATCAAGATTTCATCCACATCAATTGGGAAATAGACACCCCGATCCCGGCAGTAACTGAGCGCAGTAAAGAGCTGGCACATGATCTTTTTAGCATGTTTTTCTTTCAGTTGTTTGCCTTTGATTTTGATAAATTCTCCCAATGTCATGCACGGGTCTACATGCTCCATGATTAAAACATCAGTGTCTCCCATTGTAAAGCAGTCGTAAAGTCGAATGATATGTTCAGAGGTTGGCTGCTCTTGTAGTGCCAACATGGCTGTCATCTCCTCACTAATAGGTTTGGTAAACCTAGCCTGAAGAGAAGAGATTGACAAGCTCATTTCAAATCTCCCAACGAGAGAGTGAAGGAAATTAAAGATGAAAGCAATTCAGAACTGATGCTTCTCTGTCTAGTTCAGTCACATCTCAAACTAAATTTAACAAACCAATTCTTAATAGAGAATTTCACGAAGTCTTGTCAATTCACCGATTTCGACAATTTCGTTCAAAAAACTCAAACTGAGACACTACAGTGATCTGCCAAATCATCGCGACAGCTCGAGAGACGTCGATGGTCTCACTGCAGTTCATGGGAAATCAGCCCATTTCAAATTATTATTGTGAAATTAACGAATGCTTTCAACTTCAAACTCATAATCTACACGATTCACATTAAACACTTTGATTCAAAATGGTGAATTACAGCGAAAAGCGACTAGTTTGCAGGTATGATAACTGGAGTACAAGGTTATGATACACATCATGTGAATGCTTGGCTAAAGAGATGCGTCAAATATTGCTACAAAGCTCAACCTGTGGCTTGAAAGAGCGGGTTAGGGTTAGGGTCCTAGCCTGAACGAATGCACTCAATTTGTTGCAATTTGTTCTTTTTCTCCTCCCGTTCTCACGTCTCTGTTGCTCCTCATGCTTCCGTCTCCTTTTCCATCTCTTCATCTGTCCTAACCCCCGAGTGCTGCGGACGCCGTGACTGGGGGTGTAAAGCGCAATCCCGTGAGTAACTCCTGGCCAGCGAAGAGGTGAAAGGTGTTGTGGGATCACCCTAACCCCCACCTTACCCCACGCCCTAACCCCAACCTCCCCCCAACCCAACCCCACGCCCTAACCCCAACCTAACCCCACGCCCTAACCCCAACCAAACCCCACGCCCTAATCCCAACCTAACCCAAAGCCCCTAACCCCAACCTAACCCCAAGCTAACCCCAAGCCCCTAACCCAAACCATACCCCAAGCTAACCCCACGCCCCTAATCCCAACCTTACCCCACGCTAGCCCCAACCTAACCCCATGCCCCTAACCCCAACCTAACCCCACGCCCTAACCCCAACCTAACCCCACGCCCTTATCCCAACCTAACCCCAAGCCCCTAACCCCAACCTAACCCCAAGCCCCTAACCCAAACCATACTCCAACCTAACCCCACGCCCTAATCCCAACCTAACCCCAAGCCCCTAAACCCAACCATACCCCACAACCCTAACCACACGCCCCTAAACCCAACCTAACCCCATGCCCCAAACCCCACGCCCTAGCCCCAACCTAGACAGCAATGGAACCCCCGCACCCCCAATCAGGCACCTGTGGGCCAGAACAGACGAGGTGAGAGAAAGGAGACGGAAGTATGAGGAGCGACAGAGAAGAGAGAGGGAAGAGAAGAAAAGAAAAGAGAGGGACTGCCATCCGGTCCCCATTGGAGCTTTTATAAAGACATGTTAAGCGCTATTTGTGTACATCTCCGTTGGCTGAAACATGAAGAGCTGTTTTAGGACCGCTCTGATATGTTGTTGTGAGAACCTGCTATGATTGGTCAGCAATAGACGGTGGGTGGTGAATGGAAATTAATTCTCACCTTGTATTTTTTAGGCGGTGGATGCCGTTGGGGTTGTGCCATCGAACTTGAGGCTCGTCTGCAGGGGTGGCCCGTCGGTGAGCTGATGATCTTGCAGCTGCCCAACAGGGGAACATCTCTTTTTCTTACCCTTTCTCTTTGGATCCTACAAACCAGGGATCATTGGAAATGTTCTCCAAGGTTCCAAGCAGCCGTATCCCTCGTATTGCTCTGAGCTGATCAAGAAGATCAGTGCATTCTGTGAAAGTTATCAGAAGAGAGCGTGATAAGCCAATTTTGTCCTCACCTGAGATCTGGAGTTCATGTAAGGTTATTAGAGCTTCTAATCATATTTTAATTGCGATATCTGTTTCTGGCATTACTACACCACCCTTTTTAATAGAATAACCATGATTATAAATGAGCATCTTGTGAATGTTTATCGTGCAGCCCTAAAGGTAATGTTACAATGCTGCTATTATGATGTGATCAGTTAATTTTATCACAGCATTCATTATCATTATTATTATTATTGAGCTCACCTTTTGACAGGCGTAACCTTTTCCAAAATGGGCGTCTGATGTTCCTCACAAGTGCCTCCATCACGCTGCACAAGCCCACCGCGTGTTTTAGTTTAGCATTCTCCCTTAGCAACTCCTCTATATCGGCTTCTTCTCTACCTGCAAGCAAAACATTTCCAGTGTTTAGTAAAACATCATTAATCTTCATAAAGTGACCGGTGTTCAAAAAGCCAACTCACCCTTCATGATGCGCTTCGCCCAACTGAAGTCCACGATCTTTATCTGGAGGGTGTCCGGATTGATCAAGATTTCATCCACATCAATTGGGAAATAGACACCCCGATCCCAGCAGTAACTGAGCGCAGTAAAGAGCTGGCACATGATCTTTTTAGCATGTTTTTCTTTCAGGTGTTTGCCTTTGATTTTGATAAATTCTCCCAATGTCATGCACGGGTCTACATGCTCCATGATTAAAACATCAGTGTCTCCCATTGTAAAGCAGTCGTAAAGTCGAATGATATGTTCAGAGGTTGGCTGCTCTTGTAGTGCCAACATGGCTGTCATCTCCTCACTAATAGGTTTGGTAAACCTAGCCTGAAGAGAAGAGATTGACAAGCTCATTTCAAATCTCCCAACGAGAGAGTGAAGGAAATTAAAGATGAAAGCAATTCAGAACTGATGCTTCTCTGTCTAGTTCAGTCACATCTCAAACTAAATTTAACAAACCAATTCTTAATAGAAAATTTCACGAAGTCTTGTCAACTCACCGATTCCGATAATTTCGTTTTTTCACAATGATGCCACTCAATAAATCTGATGGTAACCTAAAAGATAAAGTTTGCAAACGTGAGTAAACTGACATCTTGAAGACATGGATGTTTGTGGCAGGACTCAAAGGTCACAGAAGGAAACGAGGAAGAGCAAAGTTTGGTCATGGAGAAAGAGCAACATACTTTTCGTCCGTCCATCTTCATCCTTCCTTCATAAGCTCCAGGATAATACTTCAGTCTTTTACCCACTTCATAAAGACGGCGGACGTCTTCAATTGACAGACTTTTATTGCCAATGATGGAGCCATCTGAACACACACAGCGAGAGAACATGTGAATACACAGCATGAGACTGAGCTCCAGACTAAACACACCTGATCAGGTGAGGAGCCGGAATAAAACCAGAGACAACAGATGGTAATGGCCATGAATCCAGTGGTGTCGTCTACGGGATCGTTCTCAGCGCAGGTTTGAAATCAACTAATGTGAATCACTATAGTTGATAGCCAGGTAAATCAAGTAGTAAAGTCAAGTTTTTATCAATTGCGTGTCTTGGTTAAAACAAAGTCGTTTCTCTCTTTTAACAACTTTGAAAGAGTTATCCATGCTTTTATCACCACCAGGCTAGACTATTGCAACTCTTTATATTTGGGGATTGGGCAGTCCTCCTTGAACCGCCTTCAAATGGTTCAAAATGCGGCTGCCAGAGTTCAAACGGGAGCTCGCAAATGTGAACATATCACCCCAATCCTACGTTCCCTTCATTGGTTGCCCGTGCGCCATAGAATTGATTTTAAAGTACTGCTATTGATTTTTAAATCTCTACATGGATTAGCACCACAATACCCTACAGACTTGCTGATTGAACACCACCCAGGGAGAGCCCTTACGTCTGCAAATCAGAGGCTCTTAGGGGTCCCTAAAACCAGACTAAAATGTAGGGGCAACCAGGCTTTCTCCGTAGCTGCTCCTAGACTTTGGAATACCCTGCCTTTGCAAATTAGAACTGCTTCCATTTTTAAAAGCATTTCTATTTGATGTGGCTTATAATCCATAACTCATTTGTTTTGAATGTGGTGGCTGTTTTTTGTGGCTCTATTCTTTTATGTTTTAAATACATTGTTAGCTGATCTGTTTCCTTTGAACATTTCTGAAATGCATAATGTGGACAAATACCTGTAAATTGTAATGTAGCAATATGATTTTTCTGTGAAGCTGCTTTGAAAGGAAATGTATTGTGAAAAGCGCTATACAAATAAATGTGAATTGAATGTTTTGAATATTACTGTTTAATTATTTTTCTGTACAGCAGTTGTTTTTAATAGTGCTATGTAAATAAATTGAATTGAATTTAAATTAAATTAAATATACACCGGTATTTCCCAGTGCCGGTACGCCGCGCATCCCTAATATGAACATCAATGTTACAGAAACTACATGAGCCTGATGCTATCCTACGCGGGACACAAAGCGAGCCTGATGCTATATTAACGTTAGCTATGAAGTAAAAGTAGCATACATGCATGTTATCATTAACGCAACAGCAGGGGTTGATTATCTGAAGAACTAGCTAACAATGAATGCAGGAGAAGAGGGACGATAACGTGTGTGTGTGTGTGTGTGTGTGTGTGTGTGTGTGTGTGTGTGTGTGTGTGTGTGTGTGTGTGTGTGTGTGTGTGTGTGTGTGTGTGTGTGTGTGTGTGTAAGTACAGTAGGGCTGTCACTTTACGTTCGAAAATTGATTGATTGCACAATCATTCGGACCAACCAACACAAGTTTCGAAAACGAAAATAGGGAATTGATTTTAATCCACATGTACACTATTATTTTTAAACGTATTAAACAAGGAAAAAAGTTATTAACAGGTATTATTTATATGTTGAATTATGTTTTTAAAACTTACATGAGGTCATACTGTGACGATTACTGTGTGTATAGAAAGAATGTGCAGTATTACTCCATTTCCTCCAGAATGGAGAGTGCCTTTCTGAATATTCTGTTAATTTCTGAAGCTCATTCCGCTCAGCGCCGCGTGCTCAACCCGAAGCGCCCTTTGTGACCTGCTGGATCAAATATAGGTCTATCTGAAATAAATGGCTATAGGGCTGCCCCAACTAAAGCTTTTTTTCTAGTATCTGTTAATTTAAGCCATCGTTCACGTGCCGCCAGCGCCTACATGTCATTGTATGCTCTATTTTCTTATAATTATTAAATCAATGGAATTAGTCGATAAAACAATTGATTAAAATGAAGATACAATTAATATAAAACGAAATTCACTTTAAATAAATGCTTGAAGTGGTCTAATTAATTTCTGACCCCCATATTTCCCATCTTATGTGTCAATTTTGTCAAACAAGGTAGGCTAAATTAAATAAAAAAATAACATTATTAGCCAATATTTAACATATAAAACTAATACATGTTTTAATGGCTACAACAAGTATAGTAGACTATAGTCCAGATAAAGTTCCTGTCAGAGCGGGATTTTAGCGGTTCATGAGTGGAGCTCCGCACATGCTCTGCTGAGGTAGGCAGGGTTTGTTTAGTTAATTTAGTTTCCTGTCGCTGTGCAGGATCTTTTATTGTAGGCTATAAGACTGTGTAAACGCTCAATAACGCTCAGTTAAGGTTTAATGTAGGCCATAGTCAATTGCATTACGATTGCAAGAAGAATCAACCATGTCAAAAATGCGACGTGCAGTCAAATGTCCCGGTGTGTGTGTGTGTGTGTGTGTGTGTGTGTGCTGTTATAGCAGTCCATTCTGCTTCATGTTTTTTTTCCAGAATGTTGCCCTCCTGTTTGTCATTGTGCACGAAACTTCACGCCAATAATGTGCGTCTCAAGCGCCCGCTTTACTTTCATCCTAATGCCCGTTAGTTGTCCGTGGATTGGGGAATATTTAGTGTTGAAAATGAAAACGTCATTTAAAATCGATTTTAGAATCGATTCAATGAACACTTATGTCTCAAAAATCGAAAAGGATTTTTTTTTACAAAAGTGACAGCCCTAGTGTACAGTAGCAAACAGAATACAGTAATAATAACTGGAGACTCACAGTGTGTCGGATATTCGCTCTCTTGAATAGGCGGTGACACAGACGCACTAGTCGATGGTTGATCGATGGTTGGCTCGAGTGGATCCGTGGCTTCTGTCGGCTTCACACAAGCACACATTGTAGATACAGCCTTTTGGAAGCCACGCTTTACAGCCTTCCAAGCACCGCCTTTCTTCCCTTTCGTGTCTCTTTCTGCAAGCAGAAGAATACAGGTTAGCAACAGTTCTCACTAGCACAGAAGCCACGATATATCGGTACACTACAGAGGTGTGGCGACTGTGACCGCAGGAGTGTTTGCAGAGCTCAAATATACACACACAGCTTTTTAAAACGATTCATAAAACAATTAATTATTTTTCTTTTTATCGGTTTAATATCGGTTTGGAGGTACGTATATACACTCCTGATGTTCATGTGAATAATTAGCAGGTGTTGACGTTCATGTTTCGGGAAGAGACTCGAATACACATATCTCAGCGAGCAATAGTCTGATTATCTTGAAATTACAGGAGGTGTACAGTAAAAAACACATCAAAGGGTTAAGACATCACGTAGGATGATCAATTATTTGTTTCTTTTTATAATCTGAGCTCAAAGATAGTGGTGTGCTTAATGGGTACTTAATAAGTAGGTTTACCCTACACAACATATTTAGTGCACAAATTAATTAAAGCATAAATCATTAGCATACCACTTATTAATAACATTAAATGGCTGAATGTCATCATAAAGGGTGTGTCTCAATCTGTTCCCGAGCTCGTGAATCAGTATACATAGGCCTATATATATTTTTGCATATTTAACAAGTTTCCGCTGCGGTGAGGGTGTTTCTAACGGTCAAATGAACATTTTTCTATCTTTTCACTGCCGTTATTAATCTCTTTCTATATATTTTTCCCTCTTTTTGAAAGTTCCCTCTCAGTGAAGTCACTGTCCTGCTGTTTTTCTTTATCTATATCACAAATTGGGCCACCGCTATAAAAGCTCGAAGGTCTATGACTGTATTTGTTTTCTAGATTGTGTTCATTTGCTGTCTAGCGATGCTGAAATATAATAAAATAATGCCTTCTGTTAGTAAAAAAACAATTAACGTTACCGAGTGTCGTTATGCTCACGTGATTGAAGTTTCCCGCGATTGAGAGACAGCGCTTAAAATGGCCGCCTCTCTGCTCGGTGTCCCGCCACTGAAGGAGGGAGCTTTTCGAGACCCAAAGTGCTTCCCGTGTCCGGTTCCCGTACAGGAGCAACAGGCAGAAGTAGGCACTGCTCCTTTAAGATGAGCGGCTGGCCGGTGCGCTGAGTGCGTGTGATCGACGGCGATTAACACACCGGAGAACGATCATATCCGTGAGTTCAGTGTTAATGTCACCGGTACCTGTTGGCTTCTGCGCGGGGCTGCTGGAGCTGCTCCTCGGCGGCTGACCGCTGCCGGTGTCCGGCTCCACGGGAGACTCGCCCCTCGTGCTCTTTCTCTTCACGGGGCTGCTCTCCTCCGGTAACTCGCGCTCGCCGGTGCTGTTCTCCTCCGGTAAGTACTCGAGCGCGTCGAAATACTCTTCGTCGCTTTTCTCGGGCTTCTTCGTGAAGAATTTAAACAAGTACTTAAAAATACACAGAGTATGGTACATAATCGCAGTCACAATCGCGTTCAGGAACACATCCACGAACCGGTAGCTAATATCGATCCACATCTCTATGGGACTCTGTATTGTTGCAATTATAAACTGTGTGTGAGTAAACACTTTTAGTGACTGATTCTGATTATAATCGCCGAACTGAACTCGCGCAGTCCGCCTGTGACGTCACGATTAGAACAGGCGCCTGTGGCGTCACATGACCAGCGCTGCGAACAATACGATCTGTTGATCTCTAATCGACTCTTTAGTTACTGTTGCTATGTCCGACAAGCCATGGCGCTCTCACGTGATCTCACATAGGGAAAAATGCATCGCGGAGCAAAGAGAACATTGACAACATGGAAAAGTCGCAACTTTGAAATCGTAATTTTTTTAAAGAAATTTAAACAATACTGTTTTGTGGCTCCTTAATGTGTGGTGATCGCTAGCGCACGTGTTAAAGCTGCTCGTGAAACGATCATCTCTTCCTTCTACTTCAAAACTGGACCAGTCAGCTGCAAGTAAAACTCACACCACCTGTATCTCTCAAATTAGAGTAGTTTATAGTGAAAAAACTTGAGACAAAATTGCTCATCTTTTGGTGCAAATTATTTATTATATTTATAATATATGAATTATGATTACTTTTAATTCACATAATATATTCATATAATTATATTATATTGACAAGTAGCCAAATATTAATATAAATATATGATCCCCTCATGATCCCCAAGATGGCAGCATGTCCACAACCGTCTGCATTTCTGTCTTTGTCTGTGTGACTGTCATTAATGTTATTGTCCCTTGACGGTGTTGTCTCTGAAATATTGGACTTGCTTCAAGAATCAGTCCTTCACATCAAACTTGGATTTAATTTAATTGAAGTGAAACTTACTTTCCTGACGTTTCGGGTGACCAGGACCGCCCTGTTGCGGAACTTGGATCCTGTTCAACGAAGCCAAATCGCCGACACGCCTTCGAATCTTACGTGTCCAAACTTCTCATTTGAAAGGGAAGTGCTTTTTTCTTGTTTCTGTGCCTTGTGCTGGAATCTGTATCCTTGTTGTTTTAAGATCTGGCGGGTCCTGATTTTTAATCACTTCTTTCACAGCATCGATTCATTGGGCTTGGTTTCCTGTTTACATGTGACGTGATGTAACGTCATCTGTCTCAGGAGGTCGGAAAATCTGGACTGGATTACTAAACGCATCGGCTGGAAATGGAACGTGCAATGGCGCTGCCCTTTTTTGTAATGTGTTTATTAACCTTGAGCGGAATGTATGGAAACCTGCACAGGTCCAACTATTCCCGTGCAGGTCTTTTAAATACAGTCTCAATACGCTGGGGGACATGCGCATTTGTTTGTGTGTCAGACATTAAATCAATGCACCTGCCTCTGTTCTTCTCCTCTGACACTGCGGACTTGACAAGTCTGATCAGTGTTATGGCTTTACAAGACAATTTTACTATTTCTGAAAGCTGCCTTCGTAGCTTTGTACTAAAAATAAGTTCAAAGAATGAATCCTCTATTCAATCATTTAAATCACTTAAACTGAGGTGTTTAATTGTTCTGTTGCTGTTGATTTCAGGAAATGTGCAACCCAATCCAGGCCCAGACTCTGCTATATGTTTTAATACCCCTGCAGATTTTAAATCCAGGGTTGGCCTTGGTTTTATTCACTTGAATGTTTGTAGTTTGATTGCAAAGATAGATATGATTCGTATTTGGGCACACTCAACTGAAGCTGATGTAATTGTTTTATCAGAAACTTGGCTAAGCAAATCTGTTCTGAATGAGGATATCAGTATTAATGGTTACAATGTATGGAGGACTGATCGTCCCAGGAGGGTGGGGGTGTTGCAGTATATATTAAAAATAAGTTTCGTGTAAATATGCTTCTCTCTAAATCAGTGAGTAAGCAATTGAATTTTTAGCTCTTGATCTCGAGGTCTCCAGGAATCTCCACATTACGGTAGTTGGTTGTTATAGGACACCGTCAGCTGTTAAGGATGCTCTGCCTTCTTTAATGCAGCTTTTATCAGGACTAAATCAGAACGAAATTGTAGTCATTGGAGATCTAAATTGGAACTGGTTACATCCAGTATCTGATGAATTTAAAGCTTACTGTGACTCGCTAAATCTCTTTCAGCTCGTTGACAGTCCCACTAGACCTAACCTGAAATGTCCAGATAAATCATCTTTAATTGATCTTATCTAACCAACGTTCCTTATAAATACTCATCAGCTTCTGTTTTTGCAAACGACATTAGTGACCACTGTGTTGTTGCCACAGTCAGAAATACAAAAATTCCCAAAACGACACGTATCATTATTAAGCGCGACATAAAACATTTTTGGTACAAGGGTTTTATATGACCTGTTCTATTTTGATTGGGATAAAATGTATCTTATTGCAGATGTTGATAATGCTTGGAAATTTTTTCATGATGGTTTTAGAGAAATTGTTGACAATCATGCTCCTCTCAGAAAATATAGAGTAAAAGGCAGAAACAATGCATGGTTCACTGTAGACTTAGCCAACTCTCTTCATGAGCGTGATAAGGCCTGGGCAAAAGCCAGGAAAACAAGCCTGGATTCTGATTGGCTGCTCTTCAGGAGACTGCGTAATTTGTGCACCGTGGCTATCAGAAAGGCCAAAGCGGATCACTTTCTAAAAGAAACTACAAATAATTTAAATAACCCCTTAAAATTCTGGAAGACGATTAAATCCTTAGCTAGAAACAAAACGACCTTTGAGCTGCCACCTTGTATTCTTAAGGACTCACATAAATTATCCGATAAGGCTGAGATGCTTGGCTGTTTTAATGAGCATTTCATTGCCTCTGGTTCATTATTTGATTCCATCAACACTTCACATCAGTTTCATCCTAAAGGTAATTCTCATGGTCATTCTGGAGTCAGTAATTCTTTTAGTTTTAAGCCATTTTCAGTTTCAGAAGTGCATAAAGCCCTCACACTTTTAGACATTAGAAAATCGGCTGGTCCTGATAACTTAGAGCCTTATTTTTTACAATTAGCATCTGATTTTATTGCACCGCCTTTGACTTATCTTTTCAACCTTTCTCTGGAGACGAATGAAATTCCACTTATATGGAAATCCGCATTTGTTCTTCCTCTGTTAAAAGGCGATCCTACTGATTTAAATAATTATAGACCCATCTCGAAACTGTCTGTCCTGGCCAAGGTTATGGAAACTCTGGTGACAGAACAATTGAAAGAGTTTTTAACTATTAACAATATTTTGTCAATTATCAATCAGGGTTTCGTCAAAAACACAGCACAACTACAGCAGCTCTAAAAGTAATAAATGATTTTATTGACTGTTTAGATAAAAAACAGCATTGTGCAGCTCTTTTTATTGACCTATCGAAGGCTTTTGATACTGTGGACCATGCAATATTACAACAAAGACTCCTCAGTGTCGGGTTGTCAGAACAAACAGTTTGCTGGTTTGAAAACTATCTATCAGGTAGATCCCAGTGTGTACAGGTAGATGGTCTAACCTCCAGCCCTCTTAGTATATCCAAGGGTGTGCCCCAGGGGTCAGTGCTGGGACCACTTTTATTTATTTTATATATTAACAACCTTGATCAAAATGTCTCCAACGCAAATTTTCATTTCTATGCCGATGATACTGTGATATACTCCTCTGCATCAACTCCGAACCAAGCTCTTTGTCAGCTTCAACTTGCTTTTGATAATGTACAACGTACTTTGTTCGATTTAAAACTTGTTTTGAATAACGACAAAACAAAATTTATGTTGTTCTCAAATGCAAAATCAAAGTCAAGGAACCTTCTACCAATCACTACTTTTCAGGGCTCCGAGATTGAGTTTGTCTCTAAATTCAAGTATCTTGGTATCCTAATTGATGATTCACTCTCTTTTAAACCCCACATTCAACAGTTGGTAAAAAAACTAAAGCTGAAATTGGGTTTTTATTTTAGAAACAAGTCATGTTTTTCCTTTGAGGCAAAAAGGAGGCTTGTTGCTGCCACTTTCTTGTCAGTTCTGGACTATGGGGATGTTATATACATGAATGCTTCCATCACAAGCTTGAAACTATTGGACACTGTTTATCATGGAGCTCTTAGGTTTATCACAAACTTTAGAGCACTTACTCATCACTGTTCTCTGTATGATCGTGTTGGCTGGTCTGCTTTGTCCACCCGTAGACTTAATCATTGGTACATTTTTATCTATAAGGCAATTCTTGGTCTGCTTCCCCCATACCTCCAATTTTATATCGAAAAGAAAAGTACAGGAAGATATTGTCTTCGTTCGGAGGACTTATTATTATTATCTGTCCCTCAAGTCCGGACAGAACTGGGAAAAGGGCCTTCAAGTATGCGGCCCCCTACACTTGGAATCAGCTGCAAAATGTGCTGAATCTTAAGGTGCCAGTTTCATTGGTTGATTTTAAATTAATTTTAAACAACATGGAAGCTAAACAAACTGGTTGTAGATGTTATGACTGACTCAGTTATGACGGACGATCCTTGCTGTTGTTTATCGCTTGTGAGAATATGTGAAATTGTGATTTCTTAAGACTTTTAATTACTTATTAATTGTACAAATTGTTATATGTCGATGTTATATGTTATATGTTTTTATGTCTGTAACCTTGTTAATTTGTGCTGCTGCCTGTCTTGGCCAGGACGCTCTTGGAAAAGAGATTTTTAATCTCAATGAGTTTTTTCTGGTTAAATAAAGGTAATAAATAAATAAATAAATACTTCATTGATAAGCATGAAATAAACATGAATGAACACTAAAATAAATGTTGTTTTAACCGCGGAAAGACGTCAGTACCAGTGTTCGGGGTATCGTATAACAAGTAACTTGAGTTACGTAATAAGATTACTTTTTCAAGTAGCTAGTAAAGTAACGCATTACTTTTCAAATTTACAACAAAATATCTGAGTTACTTTTTCAAAGAAGTAACGCAAGTTACTTTTTCACATTTATTTGACTGACGCTCTCCTGTCCCCATGAAATCGAGATTAAGTGCAGAGGCATTGGCCCTCATTTATCAAAAGTGCGTACACCAAATTTCCAGCGTACACCCAAAACCACGGTGACTTTGAGATTTATCAATATGGACGTTGGCGTACGGCACGCTCAAATCCTACGCCAGCTCAAGAGGTGGTGTACGCACGTTTTGAGTTAGTGCGAAAATGACGCAGAAAAACAATTCCTAACGCCACAAAACGCACTGACAAAGATATGCAACTCTATCCGCGCATCT
Source organism: Gobiocypris rarus (assembly GCA_023029165.1). Lineage (NCBI taxonomy): Eukaryota > Metazoa > Chordata > Actinopteri > Cypriniformes > Gobionidae > Gobiocypris > Gobiocypris rarus. The sequence goes on from CM040914.1 coordinate 15,661,177, forward strand.
TTCAAAGGGTGAGTCTCAATCAACTCCCGAAAATGACGCAGAAAAACAATTCCTAACGCCACAAAACGCACTGACAAAGATATGCAACTCTATCCGCGCATCTTTCAAAGGGTGAGTCTCAATCAACTCCCGAAAATGACGCAGAAAAACAATTCCTAACGCCACAAAACGCACTGACAAAGATATGCAACTCTATCCGCGCATCTTTCAAAGGGTGAGTCTCAATCAACTCCCTAGTTCATTGACTTATGTCCTGATCAGTGCCCTGACTACTGAACTAGGGAGCTGATTGAGACGCACTCTGGAACAGTCTTCCTAGCATTGTTCGGGAAGCAGACACACTCTGTCAGTTTAAATCTAGACTAAAAACGCATCTCTTAACTATGGCATACACATAGAACATTTTTAACTTTCTTTATTCAAATCAAATGACTGATTATTAGGCTGCATTAACTAGGTCAGCCGGAACCGGGAACACTTCCCATAACACCTGATGTACTCGTTACATCATAAAAAGAGTGGCATCCACACTAATGTTAGTCTCTCTGTTTATCCCGAGGTTTACTGCAGTCGGCGGATCAGGCCGTGTCGGATCGGATGGTGGACCTGCATCTGGACATGACCAGCTCATCCTGGAGTGTCTGCTGAGACCGTGTCCATTAGTGTCTCCTCTGAATTCGCCTCACCGGCACGTCATCCTCAATTAACCCGTCTCCGGCGCAATAACTCCGATCTTTCAAGTATTCATATTCTTGTGTAATCGGCGCGCCATCCTAAATGAACCCGTCTCTTGCGTGATACCCAAAATTTTTAATATTCCTATCTAATATGATTTATGACCTGCAAGGTTGCCAGAGTAATAATTATACACTGTTAATAATAGGCCAGAGGAGAACTGGCACCCCGACTGAGTCTGGTTTCTCCCAAGGTTTATTTTTCTCCATCATGCCCTGATGGAGTTTTGGTTCCTTGCCACTGTCGCCTTTGGCTTGGCTTGCTCAGTTGGGGACACTCAAATTATGATCCAAGTTACTCAACTAAATATACAAATAGAATTTATTAATTTGGTCATATATAATTCTATAAACTATCCAAATTAAACTAGCCAAATCAAATTTTGTTGCAATGTTGTCCTGTTTAACACTGTGAAGCTACTTTGAAACAATCGTCATTGTAAAAGCGCTATATAAATAAAGTTGATTGATTGATTGATTGATTGCGTTCGACACATGCGCAGTATTTTTTTTTTCCTACGCTCTACCAGACATCGTATGTTTGGCGTTTCAGGGTTAGGCCTGCCAGCTGCGCTAGGACTGGGACTGAAAATAATCCAGACTGACAAAATAATACAAATCACATTCTTCTTTTATTTAATAATAATAATAATAAAATAAAGAATAATAATAACGACATTCTTCTTCTAAATAACAATAAGCATCATTAATAATAATAATAATAAGAAGAAGAATCTCACAAATTGTCATGCAATTATTAATGTGAATGGATGGTACTCCACATCACATCACTATTGTAGACCCCAATACATGTGATACAAAATTAAATGTTAATTGTTTCAAAACACGTGCTGTAAAATAATGCATTGTGATATAGGTAATTTATCATCCAAACAGCTATTTAAACTGGATTTCCATTAAACTGGCGCCTTTAATCCCATTCTTTAAACTCCCAAATAAAACAATTTAGTTTCTTTTTTTTTAGGCAGCGCAGCACAGCAGAGCGTGTGAATTTGTATTTTTACCTCAGCCTGAGGCTTATTATTTCAATTTTGGTATGAAGAGGTCTTTACATTTGTACAAAAATAGAGCATTTTTGTTATTAAAAAAACAAAAAACAAGCCCAGTCCAGGTGAGAATAAGTAATGCAAAAGTAACGTAACGTATTACGTTTCTTAAAAAGTAACTAAGTAACTCAATAAGTTACTTTTTAAGGGAGTAACGCAATATTGTAATGCATTACTTTTCAAAGTAACTTTCCCCAACACTGGTCAGTACACACCGTTTTCCAAGTTTAAGTCCACCGACGTTAATCTACGAACTCTCCTGACTGCTTTGTCGGACAAAACAGCAGACTCAGCGATGTGATTGGTCAGAACGCCTGTCAATCAAACTTATGGTGAAGGGTGAATTCACATATTTACTGTAACATACTGTACGCATACCACTAAAAAAAGTGTCTGGAAGTCATTCATTTTTCAATGGGAGTCGGCGGCGAGTTCCGGAGAGAGCGGCGCGTTTTGGACGATTGGGCGTCGAGGAGAGTTATAATCAGCTCAACTTTATGGTAATGAGCTATGACACGGTTCGGCGGCAACCAATGGGAATGTAGAAGTGCTCCGCTTCAGAGGGTTCCAGAGAGCACATGGTTGTATACTCTGGTTCCGACCTCATTCATTCCCAAGCAAAATAGAGGACAGATTAATCATTGCTGTGGCGGTCTCAACACTATTTATAGGCAACATTTTCACTCCAGAATGCCTGTTTTTAAGCGGGAATCTAGTTAATTTGCTCAAAACAACACCAGTTTGACCAATCGCATTAATGCTGCACTTCACCCAGGACTGTTATTGTAATGTAGGCTGCACACAAATTATTGTTAATTAAAGACCCCGGCTAGCAAACGTCTCCTATAAACTGCATGTTGAAATTAAACACTTAACCATGAACACATAAATTGCTTTTAATTGTTTTATTTCGTGAACAAACATGCAACTATAAATGTTGTCAGTCAGCAAAAATCCTATCAACGTGACTGTTTGCTGACCTAAAAGTATGTACTCTTTTTGTGAAGAAAAAGTATATACTTTTGAGTTTGTAGCAAAAGAGTATGCATGTTCTGGGACAATCTACGTCATATAACGAATCGTTGTTGCCTAGTTACGCATCACGTAAACAAAACAAAAAAATTCGACGTTCTATTCATTCCTATTAGTACAGAGCATTAAAAGAAAACATTTATATGATTAAAATGAATAAATGTATCATAATTAATGTATATAATATACAAACAAAAAAAATACATTAATGATAATTAACATGAATATTAACAATAATGTATACTTATTAATATATATATATACACTCACCTAAAAGATTATTAGGAACAACTGTCTTTTCTAATCAACCAATCACATGGCAGTTCCTTCAGTGCATTTAGGGGTGTGGTCCTGGTCAAGAAAATCTCCTGAACTCCAAACTGAATGTCAGAATGGGAAAGAAAGGGGATTTAAGACATTTTGAGCGTGGCATGGTTGTTGGTGCCAGACGGGCCAGTCTGAGTATTTCACAATCTGCTCAGTTACTGGGATTTTCACACACAACCATTTCTAGGGTTTACAAAGAATGGTGTGAAAAGGGAAACACATCCAGTATCACGGCAGTCCTGTGGGAGAAAATGCCTTGTTGATGCTAGAGGTCAGAGGAGAATGGGCCGACTGATTCAAGCTGATAGAAGAGCAACTTTGACTGAAATAACCACTCGTTACAACCGAGGTATGCAGCAAAGCATTTGTGAAGCCACAACACACACAACCTTGAGGCGGATGGGCTACAACAGCAGAAGACCCCACCGGGTACCACTCATCTCCACTACAAATAGGAAAAAGAGGCTATAATTTGCACAAGCTCACCAAAATTGAACAGTTGAAGACTGGAAAAATGTTGCCTGGTCTGATGAGTCTGATTTCTGTTGAGACATTCAGATGGTAGAGTCAGAATTTGGCGTAAACAGAATGAGAACATGGATCCATCATGCCTTGTTCCCACTGTGCAGGCTGGGGGTGGTGGTGTAATGGTGTGGGGGATGTTTTCACTGTGCAGGCTGGTGGTGGTGGTGTAATGGTGTGGGGGGTGTTTTCACTGTGCAGGCTGGTGGCGGTGGTGTAATGGTGTGGGGGTGTTTTCACTGTGCAGGCTGGTGGTGGTGGTGTAATGGTGTGGGGGATGTTTTCACTGTGCAGGCTGGTGGTGGTGGTGTAATGGTGTGGGGGATGTTTTCACTGTGCAGGCTGGTGGTGGTGGTGTAATGGTGTGGGGATGTTTTCACTGTGCAGGCTGGTGGTGGGTGGTGTAATGGTGTGGGGATGTTTTCACTGTGCAGGCTGGTGGTGGTGGTGTAATGGTGTGGGGGGTGTTTTCTTGGCACACTTTAGGCCCCTTAGTGCCAATTGGGCATGGTTTAAATGCCACGGCCTACCTGAGCATTGTTTCTGACCATGTCCATCCCTTTATGACCACCATGTGCCCATCCTCTGATGGCTACTTCCAGCAGGATAATGCACCGTCACAAAGCTCCAATCATTTCAAATTGGTTTCTTGAACATGACAATGAGTTCACTGAACTAAAATGGCCCCCACAGTCACCAGATCTCAACCCAATAGAGCATCTTTGGGATGTGGTGGAAGCAGGAGCGTCGTGCCCTGGATGTGCATCCCACAAATCTCCATCAACTGCAAGATGCTATCCTATCAATATGGGCCAACATTTCTAAAGAATGCTTTCAGCACCTGTTGAATCAATGCCACGTAGAATTAAGGCAGTTCTGAAGGTGAAAGGGTCAAACACAGTATTAGTGTGTGTTCCTAATTAAGTGTATGTTGATTTAACGACATAACATCACGATATTATGACATAATTGAGTGGAAACAAATTATACATATGTGGCTGCAATGCGTCACCGTATATGTCAATGTCAACTTTTTATGTCATAAGTCGTTTTTTTTTTTATATATATATATATATATATAATTATGACTTTTATGGATAGCGTTTTATGTCATATTTTGACTTTTTATTCCATATTGTCGACTGTTTGTCATAGTTTAGACTTTTTGTCTCATCATGACTCATTTTCACTATAAGTTTGTCATATTTTGAGTGTTAATCCCACTAACAGTTGAGTGTGGAATATTTAGTAGTGAGGAAATGTCAGGAATGGCCTTATTGCACAGGTGGCAACCTATCCCGGTCCCACGCTTGAGTTCCCTGAGCTCCTGAGAGCGAGCCATTCTCTCACAAATGTGTGTAGAAGCGTCTGCATGACTAGTGCTTGATTTACACACCTGTGCACTTCGTAACAGCGCCACCTACCGTATAACAGAGAAAATTGAAAGCCAGAAAATGTCATCAGTGGCGAAGAAAGAGTTAATTAGATGGCCTTTGAATGGAAAATTATGAGAATATTAAAAATATATATATCTCCATATGTGTTTGGAATGACATGAGTGTGAATATACTACATTTTTAATTTTGAGTTGAACAAACTTAAATGCTAAACTCAAATGTAAAGAATACTACTTTAAGAATATGATTTTTGAAAAGTTATCAGCCTAAATGTTAAACTCATTAATAAATACTGTAGAATATTCGAACTAATAACTAATTGTGTTCGTTTTAACTAATGCAGTTAAACAGTTTTTCATGAGAGATTGATTGAACAAACTCTTTAATTCTAATTTCAACAAACGTCTTTTAAACATCAGTTAAGTGGAAAAATAACCATTAATAGTTATTTTGTGTAAGCTGAAACTTTAATTTATGTAAATGAAATTTACTATTGCTTTCGGTTTAAACAAATCTTTGATGCTTCAGGATTTCCCATCTCAAGATGAATGAACAAACCTGCCTGCAAAATAAATAAATGTTCCAATTCACACAAAAATGCATATAATTTTTATTAAAAAAACAATACAGATAAAATATACAACAATTCACCCCACTGCATGATGAACAGCCTCACATTCATCAGATAAAGACAGGATTGGGTTGAAATGAAAGGCACGGCGTGTCACATCATCAGTCACTGACAGAGTCCCGGCTGGTTAAAGGCAGTTAAATAAGCGGCCAGCAGGAGGCGCTCACGTATAACTCATGAGACGGCTCTCAGAAAGAGAGAGAGAGAGAGACACAAGAGAGAGGGAGAGAGAAAGTTTCTTCATGTCGGTGCCAGCGTCGCCACAATCCCCATCACAGCATGAACGACTGAGTGTGTTTGAAATCCTGAGGCTGGAGAAACACAGATCATTCAGTACTCACTGATCTCCAGCATGTCCTGTGTGAGCCACCATGGGCCAAAAATACATCCTGTGCAAAAAAATCTATTTTCTTTCCAATAATTCTATTCATTATTCACAATAGAACAGTTACTAATGTTAACTAATGAAACCATGTCAGTAGAGTCAGAGAATCTTACTCACTTCCTTTGGAGGGTGACTGTATCCTGAGTGCTGACTGAAACACAGCAGAAAACACACTGTTAAACACTGAAACACACACACACACACACACACTCTCTCTCTCTCTGCGGTCCCTGTTGGAGTTTGTCACTGGCGTGGCGGTCGGACTCACGTGTGTTCGGTTCTGTTGAGGTTCTGGCTGCTTATGTGTGCCGCACCGTGACACTGCGGGATCCAGAACGACCTGCAATAACGCACCGCTGAGGTCAAAGGTCAAGCGTTACAGCCGGTGCTGGTCAAACACGCCGTGCGTCATGCAGCATTATGGGAAATTTGTTTATGTTTGAGACGCGGAGTGATCAAGCAATCACATGCAGAAACGAGATTCAGAACACGATCAAGACAAACTCGAAACTCCAACACAACTAAACGGTGTCTGGATCAAGCATGACGATTAGTATACACACACACACACACACACACTGACTCTCTCACACACACACACGCTCACATGCGCGTGCTCCCGCTCACACGACTCTCACACCGTCACACACTCACTCCATCACACACTCACACACCGTCACACAGTCACGCTCTCACTCCATCACTCTCTCACACAGTCACACTCTCACACACACCATCACGCTCTCACTCCGTCACACTCTCACACACCGTCACCCACTCACCTTCACACTCACACACCGTCACACACTCACGCTCTCACTCACTCACACACTCACAACATCACAGTCATACTCTCACACCGTCACACTCACACCTTCACACTCTCACACCGTCACACTCACACCGTCACTCTCTCACACACACCATCACACAGTCACGCTCTCACTCCGTCACACTCACACACCATCACACACTCACCTTCACACTCTCACACACACCATCACACAGTAACGCTCTCACTCCGTCACACTCTCACACGTCACACACTCACCTTCACACACACCATCACACCCTCACACTCTCACACCGTCACACTCACACACCGTCACACACTCACACTCCGTCACACTCACACTCCGTCACACTCACACTCCGTCACACTCACACTCCGTCACACACTCACACCGTCACACACTCACACCGTCACACTCTCCACACGTCACACTCACACCTCACACCGTCCACTCACACACCGTCACACACTCAAACTCACACACCGTCACGCACACACACCGTCACACACTCTCACACCGTCACACTCACACACCGTCACACACTCACACACCGTCCCCTCACACTCCACTCACACTCCGTCCACTCACACCGTCACACTCTCACACCGTCACACTCACACTCCGTCACACTCACACTCCGTCACACTCACACTCCGTCACACTCACACTCCGTCACACTCACACTCCGTCACTCTCTCACACAGTCACACTCTCACACACACCATCACGCTCTCACTCCGTCACACTCTCACACACACTCACACACCGTCACACACTCACGCTCTCACTCACTCACACACTCACAACATCACAACATCACAGTCATACTCTCACACCGTCACACTCACACCTTCACACTCTCACACCGTCACACTCACACCGTCACTCTCTCACACACACCATCACACAGTCACGCTCTCACTCCGTCACACTCACACACCATCACACACTCACCTTCACACTCTCACACACACCATCACACAGTCACGCTCTCACTCCGTCACACTCTCACACGTCACACACTCACCTTCACACACACCATCACACCCTCACACTCTCACACCGTCACACTCACACTCCGTCACACTCACACTCCGTCACACTCACACTCCGTCACACTCACACTCCGTCACACTCACACTCCGTCACACACTCACACCGTCACACTCTCACACCGTCACACTCACACACACTCACACCGTCACACTCACACACCGTCACACACTCAAACTCACACACCGTCACACACACACACCGTCACACACTCTCACACCGTCACACACTCTCACACCGTCACACACTCACACACCGTCACACTCACACTCCGTCCACCTCACACTCACCGTCCACCTCACCTCCATCCACACTCACACCGTCACACCTCACACACCGTCACACTCTCACACCCGTCCACACTCACACTCCATCACACTCTCACACTCACATCCGTCACACTCACACTCCATCCACTCACACACCGTCACACTCTCACACCGTCACACTCACACTCCGTCACACTCACACTCCGTCCACACACCCACACCCCGTCACACTCACACACCGTCACACACTCTCACACCGTCACACTCACACTCCGTCACACTCACACTCCGTCACACTCACCTCACTCCGTCCACACTCACACTCCGTCCACTCACACACCGTCCACACTCTCACACCGTCCACACACACACACCTCACACTCCATCCACCTCACCTCCGTCCACACTTACACCCGTCCACACTCACACACCGTCCACACCTCACACTCCACACTCACCTCCGTCCACCTCACACTCCATCCACACTCACACCTCCATCCACACCTCACACCCATCCACCTCACACTCCGTCCACACTCACACCGTCCACCTCACACTCCGTCACACTCACACTCCGTCACACTCACACTCCGTCACACTCTCACTCCGTCACACTCACACACAGTCACACTCTCACACACACCATCACACAGTCACGCTCTCACTCCGTCACACTCTCACACCGTCACACTCTCACACCGTCACACCATCACACAGTCATGCTCTCACACCGTCGCGCTCACACTCCGTCACACTCACACTCCGTCACACTCACACTCCGTCACACTCACACACCATCACACTCTCACACACACCATCACACGGTCATGCTCTCACACCGTCAACCTCACCTTCCGTCACACTCACACTCCGTCACCTCACACTCCATCCACACTCACACTCCGTCACACTCACACACCATCACACTCACACACCATCACACTCTCACACACACCATCACACAGTCATGCTCTCACACCGTCACACTCACACTCCGTCACACTCACACTCCGTCACACTCACACTCCGTCACACTCACACACCGTCACACTCTCACACACACCATCACACAGTCATGCTCTCACACCGTCACACTCACACACCGTCACACTCACACTCCGTCACACTCTCACTCCGTCACACTCTCACACACACCATCACACAGTCATGCTCTCACACCGTCACACTCACACACCGTCACGCTCTCACTCCGTCACACTCACACACCGTCACACTCTCACACACCATCACACAGTCATGCTCTCACACCGTCCACCTCACACTCCGTCCACTCACACTCCGTCACACTCACACACCGTCACACTCTCACACACACCATCACACAGTCATGCTCTCACACCGTCACACTCTCACACACACCATCACACAGTCATGCTCTCACACCGTCACACTCACACTCCGTCACACTCTCACTCCGTCACACTCTCACACACACCATCACACAGTCACGCTCTCACTCCGTCACACTCACACACCGTCACACTCTCACACACACCATCACACAGTCACGCTCTCACACCGTCACACTCACACTCCGTCACACTCTCACTCCGTCACACTCTCACACACACCATCACACAGTCACGCTCTCACTCCGTCACACTCACACACCGTTGCGCTCACACACACACTCAAACTGTCACACTATAACGTCATGCTCACACACAGTACATCTGTTAGTTAAGGATGTACAGTAGATGTCTCACCTCCCTCTGTGTCCTGTGAATGTTGGTATTTACGGTTCAGGCGCGTCAGTGGCAGAAATGAAATACATTAAAATCAGAATTAGAAAAGTTTACTTGGAAACTGACTGGACTACGTTTAAGTTAGTATTAAAACTACTACACTATCTGAATAATGACTAATCCTGAAATAAAAATTACAAAAGCACATCATAAAATTAAATAAAAACTGAAAGCATAAAAACAAATATTAATAAATACAATAATATATGCTACACTGTATGTGAAGTGCTGAACTCACGGCTGAAGTATCCGTGGCGACGGGCGTAACACACTCCGACCGAGCAGATCAACAGCGTCAGACACAGCAGGAGAACGCCGGAGACCACAGCGGCCACGTTCAGATCGTCTGACGGAGAGAAACACACACCTCAGAAACATTCCCTCACTCAGCGTTTCTACAAACTACATCATCCCCCAAAAAGAGCTCTTCCTGAGCTTAAAACAATTAAAGTCACCATGAAATCAGCATTCATACTTTTACATTTTATGGGTGCACATCATCATTATTGCTTGAATAATCTTGAATCAGAATATCTTCATCTCTTCTCTGATGATGAGGGCGGGGCCACCTGTCACTCACATGAGATCCACCAATAGCAAACCACAACCATCCAATCAATTCCTCACAGACACACTCAAGCCCCGCCCACATTTGCTCTTGTTCCTAAAGCGATTCACTCGAGATACGGCACAATAGAGAAGATCTTGTCCTGCCGATGTTCATTAGACTCACCGATCTGCATGAGCGTCCCCTGGCAGCTCTTAGCGGGTCCCACGCCGTTTTTGGCCTCGCAGTGATACTGACCCGAATCAGCCCTGCTCACCGTCTGGAAGGTCTGATCCGCACAGAAGAGGATTAATAAGAGAACACTCAAGCACACTTCTATCTCAGTCATTAAAGAACCGGTTCATGAATCGTCACTTTGAATCAAAAGACTCACTGGCTCACTCAATGACTCACTGGCTCAAATGAATCACTCGCTAAAATGACTCGCTCAAATGAATTTATCATCATTATTCCAGTGTCACATCACCCTTCACTAATCATTCTGATATCAAACATTTATGATTATTATCAGTGTTGAAAACACTCAGGATTCTCAGATGAACAGAAAGTTCAAAAGAATCTTATTGTGACATTATAAATGTCACTTTTGCTCATTTCTCTTCCTAAAAAGCACTAAAGGAATGGCGGCTGAACTGAAGTCACACACACACACACACACACACAGACAGAGTCGGTGGTGTTGCTCAGTGTGAGTGTGTGACAGACAGTCAGTGTTGTTCAGAGACGCTCGTGTCGGTCTGTCAGCATCAGTTTGTCTGTGTGACACTCAGAAGGTCTGAACATGAGGACAGACTCACACAATGCACACAGAGAACAGCTGATCTACACTGAGGAATATTACACTGATACTGGAGTTATGATCAGATAATGAACAGAAGCACTATATATTCACACAGAGAACAGCTGATCTACACTGGAGGAATATTACACTGATACTGGAGTTATGATCAGATAATGAACAGAAGCACTATATATTCACATAGAGAACAGCTGATCTACACTGGAGGAATATTACACTGATACTGGAGTTATGATCAGATAATGAGCAGAAGCGCTATATATTCACACAGAGAACAGCTGATCTACACTGAGGAATATTACACTGATACTGGAGTTATGATCAGATAATGAACAGAAGCACTATATATTCACACAGAGAACAGCTGATCTACACTGGAGAATATTACACTGACACTGGAGTTATGATCAGATAATGAACAGAAGCGCTATATATTCACACAGAGATCAGCTGATCTACACTGGAGGAATATTACACTGATACTGGAGTTATGATCAGATAATGAACAGAAGCACTATATATTCACACAGAGAGCAGCTGATCTACACTGGAGGAATATTACACTGACACTGGAGTTATGATCAGATAATGAGCAGAAGCACTATATATTCACACAGAGAACAGCTGATCTACACTGGAGGAATATTACACTGATACTGGAGTTATGATCAGATAATGAACAGAAGCACTATATATTCACACAGAGAACAGCTGATCTACACTGAGGAATATTACACTGATACTGGAGTTATGATCAGATAATGAACAGAAGCTCTATATATTCACACAGAGAACAGCTGATCTACACTGGAGGAATATTACACTGATACTGGAGTTATGATCAGATAATGAACAGAAGCTCTATATATTCACACAGAGAACAGCTGATCTACACTGGAGGAATATTACACTGTTTTACTGTATTTTTGATCAAATAACTGCAGTCTTAGTGAGCAGACGATTCATCTTTCAGAAATATTATAAATCTTGATCTAGATTTAACACATGTAATGCGTGTTGATCCTCACCAGTACTCCGGTGAACTCGTTGAGCGTATATGTGGCGTTGGGCTGGCGGATGGGCAGCGCGCGGTTGTCTTTGTACCAGGTGTAGACGGCGGGCGGGATGCTGTGCTGGTCCCTACAGCGCAGCTCCACCTGAGAGCCCGTCAGGGCGGAGCTGGGAACGTCACATGACGGGGTATGTGGAGGCACTGCAGCAGAAAGCACAATAAGCACACGAGCGGGACACCGAGAGCGTCCGAGAGCATGAGAGACGAGCGTTACCCAGCACTCGGAGCGTGACGTTAGTCTCTCCCAGCGTGACGGAGTCGGCCGGAGCGCTGATCTCACAGCGGTACTCGCCCGCGTCGGCCTGAGTCACCTTGCGCAGATGCACCGTCGCACCATCGATATCTGCACGCTCCTGAAACGTCCCTGCACAACACACACCACATCCCTAAATGATGATAATAATAATAACAATAATGATAATAAACTTTGTTCTATAGTGTCTTTAAAAGTTGCATCTCAAACCACTTCACAAGAAAAAAATAATAAAATACAATATGAAAATGTGTTCGCAATTCACTGCTGTGGGCAGTTACAGGTCTGGTGTTCCTCAGGGCTCCGTTTTAGGCCCTTTACTCTTTAATATCTGTCACTACTTGGGCATCTGTTGCCCAACTTTATATGGTGTTGCTAGGGTTGTTATGAGTGTTGCTATGTGGTTTCCAGGAGGTGTCTGCTAGGGCATATCTATATTATTGCTATGGTGTTCTGTGTTGTTGCTAAGGTGTTGCTGAGGTGTTATGAGTGATTTTTAGCCTGTTGCCATGTGGATGTTAGGATGCTCTAGGAATTCGATAGGACATTTATATATGGTTAGGATGGTGTACTGAGTGGTTGCTGGAGTGTTATGAGTTTTTTTTGTGTGTTGCTATGTGGTTTCCAGGAGGTGTCTGCTTACTAATATCTATATGATTCCTAAGGTGTTCTGTGTGGTTGCTAAGGCGTTTCTATGTGGTTGCTAGGATGATTTAGGTGTTTGCTAGGACAGATAAATGGTTATGATAGTTTTCTAAATGGTTGCTGGGGCGTTCTGAGTGTTGCTATGTAATTTCTAGGGTGTCACTATGCAGTTGTTAAGGGTGTTATGAATGTTTTTAGGTGTTGCTATGTGGTTTCTAGGAGGCGTCTGGTAGGGCATATCTATATGATTCCTAAGGTGTTCTTTGTGGTTGCTAAGGCATTTCTATGTGGTTGCTGAGGCGTTATGAGATTTTTAGCCTGTTGCCAGTTGTTTACTAGGATGCTCTAGGTGTTTGCTAGGACATAGGTAAATGGCTGTGATGGTGTTCAGAGTGGTTGCTAGGGTGTTGAGTGTTTTTTGAGTGTTGCTATGCTATTTATAGGGTGTCACCATGCGGTTGTTAAGGGTGTTATGAATGTTTTTGTGTTGCTGTGTGGTTTTTCAGGTGGTGTCTGCTAGGGAATATCTATATGATTAGTAATGTGGTATGTGTGGTTGCTAAGGTGTTGCTATGTGGTTGCTGAAGCATTACGAGTGATTTTAACATAAGGCTATATGTTTGCTAGGGTATTGATATATGATTGCTATGGGTTTCTAACTGGAGCTAAGGCGTTGCTATGCTGTTCCTGAGGTGGTATAAGTGGGGTTTTATATGTTGCTATGCATTTGCTAGGTTTTTGCTACATGGTTGCTAGGGTGTCGATATGCACACCTCTCCTCAACAAGTTATTTGAGGAATCATTAATTTGTTGGTTACCTACGAAACTGCCTTCGTAATAAACAAAGGAGACATCTTTGTCTTTCTTCTTCCACTCGATGCGAGGGTTCCTGTCACTCTCTGTCTTGAACTCACAGGAGAGCTCCGCGTCTGTGGAGGACAGCACATATCACGAGTTAGTGCACATCGGCCCACTGATGTCTGCATGAGGCCGTCTCTCACACACACACACACACACACACACACACACACACACACACTCACTCACCCGAGAACTCGTGCACTTCCACTCTGGGATTGCGGCTTGTGACGGTGACTGGGACGACAGGGATGCCTGAAACAGAGACAACAAGAACACCACAATCTCAGTCTCAAAAAATAATGTCAAAAAGATTTTCCCAAAAACCAGCAGTGAGATGTTCAGATGTTGGTAGTTTGACTTCCTGAACTTTATGAATGTTTTTAGTGTGTTGCTATGTGGTTTCTATAGAATTCTAGGTGTTTGCTAGGGTATATCTGTATGGTTGCTAAGGTGTTTGAGTGGTTGCTAGGGTGTTACGAATGTTTATTAGGGTTTTGCTATGTGGTGTTTTGCAAAGCCATATTTATAATGTTGCAAAAAATGCTCTGTGTGGTTGCTAAGGCGTTGCTATGTGGTTTCTGTTAGTGTGTTATTTGGCATGTTATGAGATTGCTAGGGTGTTCTAGATGATTGCTAGGACATTTATACATGGTTGCTGTAGTGTTCTGAGTAGTTGCTAGGGTGTTGCTATGCAGTTGCTAGGGTGATATGAATGTTTTGATATGTTTCTATGTGTTTGCTAGGGCATTGTCATATGGTCGCTATATTGATGTTGCTAGAGTCTTGCTCCACAGTTGGTAGGGTGTTGTGTATTGTGGTTCCTGAGGTGGTGTGGGTGGGTTTTGATACATCTTGCTATGAAGTTGCTAGGGCATTTGTTTACAGTTGTTCTAAGTAGTGTTCTGAATAGTTGCTAGGGTGTTACTATGCGGTTGCAAGGGCATTATGAGTATGTTTTGATATGTTGCTGTGTGTTTGCTGGGGTCTTCTAGGCATATTTCCTAGGGCATATCTATACAGTTGCTATGGAGTTCTGTGTGGTTACTGGAGTATAAGTGTGTTGCTAAGAGGTTACCTGGGTATTCTAGGTGCTTTTTAAGGATGTATCTATATGGTCACTAAAGTGCTTTGAGTGGATGTTATGAATGTTTATTAGGGTGTTGCTATGTGGGGTTTGCTAAGGCATATCCATACGGTTGCAAATGTGCTCTATGTGGTTACTAAGGTGTTACTATTATAAGTGTTATAAGATGATACATCTTGCTATGAAGTTGCTAGGGTAGTC
Source organism: Gobiocypris rarus (assembly GCA_023029165.1). Lineage (NCBI taxonomy): Eukaryota > Metazoa > Chordata > Actinopteri > Cypriniformes > Gobionidae > Gobiocypris > Gobiocypris rarus. Next base: position 15,676,637 of record CM040914.1, read on the forward strand.
TAAGTGTTTGCTAGGGCATTTATACATGGTTGCTGTAGTGTTCTGAGTAGTTGCTAGAGTGTTGCTATGTGGTTGATAGGGTATTCTAGGTTTACTAGTGTATTTATATATGGTTGCTATAGTGTTCTGAGTAGTTACTAGGGTGTTGCCATGCTTTTGCTAGGGCAAAATAAAAACACACTCATATGTTGCATGTGGTTGCTAGGGTGTTCTATGTGTTGGCTAGGGCATTTACTATAGAGATCTGAGTTGTTGCAAGGGTGTTTTAAGTGGTTTTGAGTATTGTGATGTAGTTTCTAGGGTGTAGCTGTGTGGTTCCTGAGGTGATATGAGTGGATTTTGATATGTTGCTATACGGTTGCTAGGATGTGCTAGGTGTTTGCTTATTTATACTGTTGCTATGGTTTCTGTGTGGTCACTATTGTGTTGCTATGTAGTGGCTGAGGTGTTAGAAGTACATTTTTAGTGCGCTGCTATAAGGTTGATAGGGTGTTCTAGGTGTTTCCTAGGGCATATCTATACAGTTGCCATGGTGTTCTGTGCGGTTGCTAAGGTGTTGCTATGTGGTCAGCATTATGAGTGTGTTTTGAAATGTTGCCATGTGTTAGGGTGTTCTAGGTGTTTCCTAGGGAATACCTACAGTTGCTATGGTGTTCTGTGTGGTTGCTGAAGTTTAAGTGTGTTGCTAAGAGGTTGCTAGGGTGTTTGCTAGAGCATTAATTTACAGTCGCTTTAGTGTTCTGAGTATTTCCTAGGCAGTTCCTATCATGCAGTTGCTAGAATGTTATGTGTGGGAAAAGTTCTAGGCTGTTTTCTAGGTTGTTGCTAGGGTGTTGCTAGGTTGCTATGATGAGTACGTTTTGTGTATTGCTCTAAGGGTGTTCCGATCAGTTGCTAGGGTGTTGTCATGTGGTTCCTGAAGTGGTACAGATGAGTTTTGATATGTTGCTGTGCAGTTGCTAGGGTGTTGCTATGCTGCAAAACAGCCGACATGTGATTTACTGTAGGGAATTTTTAACCTTTATTTAAATAGCACTTCATACAATAGAGATGCTAATAGCACACAGCACTTTATGAAAAGTGTCTACGGACTCCCCGCGGGGTGAACCGGCACAATATAGATTTCTAAACATAGTTGGTCTGACTGAACAGACACAAAGGTCAAGCTTATGTTCTCCTGTTTGTTCGTGGCTAAAGATGGATCCTGATTTACTTGCAGGAAAAGGAAGCAGGTGTTTCCCTTCCTGAACAACGTGACAGCCATTGTTGGTCTTCCTGTTTCTGCCCACGTGCCATTACAGTAACGCCGGGCGTTATCAGACCACGACCCACAAGAGTTCACTGACGAGAGTAAAGCTTTCCAGATCACACGATTACATTCACTTTGTGCCGTGATGCTTTTACAAGACCCACGCATTCACATAAATCACTTTCAGAAGTTATTTTTGATCAAGCTACTTAATTAAAACACGCTATTAACAGTGGCGGAGGCCCATTTCAAATAAAGCAGCAATACACCTTACACGACAACAATCCTCATTCACACGGATCTACAACAGCGATTAAACCACTGTATTCTGCTGCCAGACCAGTAGATGGCGATGTCACTGTGTAAAGAAACACTACACGCCGTAACACGCATGATGTCACCGTTTTCACAAATTCATGTTTTTGTAGTTTAAACAGAAACGATAATGGTATCATTTTTAGAAGCTTGTTTTCAAAAGTGTGTTTTCAGGCTCCCAAAACGCTGAGCTGTCGTGTAAATAAACAGCCAAAATGCATGGAAAGATCTCCGTTTTTAGTTAAGAAAACTTAACGGAACTATTTTAACTGGCAAAATGAAGGAAAAACAGACAATACTGTGCCTGAAATGAGGCACCTTAGTGTTTATTGAACTGTTATATGAAATAAATATCAAACTATTCTGGAAAACAGCACTTTTGCTCATGTGATATTGCTTATGAATATTAAAAACTTACGCTGAGATTTTTTTTTTGCACCATATCTTAGTTTTTAAGGCCATCGTTTGAATAACTAAAAAAAAAACATTTTGTTTATGCACTCTAAGAATAGGTCGAATCTGTTTGTTTGAATAGAAGAATCAATGCTTTGCCCGAAAGGAGCATGAAATATTATTGCTGATTCAAATCAAAATGAATTGTTTAAGTAAAGCATGCAGAGAAATGCCTGTGTAATTCTTGAGTAATTCCATGTCAAAGTGCAGCTGATCATGACCTGCGGAAACTCAGGTCAAACTCTGGATTTGTTGTTTCCTGACGGTCAAATGAAAAGCAGAACTGAGTGATTCCAGCGCTTGATTGGTCAGTGTCCTGTCGGGATTTAAAGGAAGCGTGTGACGACGGCTGTGTTTGAGTTCTGAGTTCACAGTGACTTAAGTTCATCAGTGATTTCTGGAAAGCTTCCGTCAACACACGCGTGTCGTATCGCTCGTCTCCATTAGATCACGCAGAAGGAACGCTGACTTTCCTTCATTTCTGTGTTACTCCAGTTCTGGAGCGTCTGATCAAACCTCATGAGCTGCTGTCAATCCTCCGCTCACAGCAGATGAGAGTTCAGATGCACACACAAACTCAAAGATCTTCACCTCAACACCACAAGATGAGGAGTGTACTAGTGCGGTCAAGTCGATTCATTGCACCAGTAATCTTAGGCAACACTTCTAATGCTTGAAATGTTTTAAACAGTTTTAAACTCAAACTTTCCTCCTCCAGTGAGAAGAAGAAGAAGTTCAGCTGCTCCTCACTAAACGTCTCCTTCTGAGCTTCACTGCAGAAAGACACTCATACGGCTCTGAAATCTTAATTTCTGCTCAAATATTACTTCATGAACATCCTGAGAGACGTCCAGCTCCATGTTATCACCGGCTCCGTGATGAGCTCGACCTTGTACCTGCTGTGTGTGTGTGTGTGTGTGTGTGTGTGTGTGTGTGTGTGTGTGTGTGTGTAATCAGTGCACATGAAACACTGTGTCAGATAAGAGGAACGGACAGCAAAAGACCCTGTGAGAAACACACACACACAATCAAACTTGCACACTAACACTCTCTCTCTCTCTCTCTCTCTCTCTCTCTCTCTCTCTCTCTCTCTCTCTCTCTCTCTCTCTCTCTCTCTCTCTCTCTCTCTCTCTCTCTCTCTCTCTCTCTCTCTCTCTCTCTCTCTCTCTCTCTCTCTCTCTCTCTCTCTCTCTCTCTCTCTCTCTCTCTCTCTCTCTCTCTCTCTCTCTCTCTCTCTCTCTCTCTCTCTCTCTCTCTCTCTCTCTCTCTCTCTCTCTCTCTCTCTCTCTCTCTCTCTCTCTCTCTCTCTCTCTCTCTCTCTCTCTCTCTCTCTCTCTCTCTCTCTCTCTCTCTCTCTCTCTCTCTCTCTCTCTCTCTCTCTCTCAAACACACACACACACCTGTCACTGCTGAAGTCCTGAGTCAGCACATAAACACACACACACACTCACTGATTTCACTGACAGCTCTTAAACACCAACAGCTCAACAATAAAAGCAAATGAATCTTATGTGCAGATTTAAACACGTATGATCACACGATTGGGAACAACAGCAACTCAGCCACGAGTGAAATCCCAGAGCGGGGTCAGCGCATGCTGAGGGTCACAGTGAGCAGAAGTCACCAACTTTCTGCAGAGTCAATCGCTCCAGACCTCCAAACTCCTGTGGCCTTCAGATGAGCTCAAGAACAGTGCGGAGAGAGCTTCATGGAATGGGTTTCCATGGCCGA
>CM040914.1:15690384-15722884 GCA_023029165.1 Gobiocypris rarus
CTGCAGTGGTCAGGATCTATCAAAAGTGCTCCAAGGAAGGAACAGTGGAGAACCGGCCACAGGGTCATGGGCGGCCCAGGCTCATTGATGCACGTGTGGAGCGAAGGCTGGCCCGTGTGGTCCGATCAAACAGACGAGCTACTGGAGCTCAAACTGCTCAAGAAGTTAATGCTGGTTCTGATAGAAAGGGCTCAGAATACACAGAGCATCGCAGTTTGTTGCATATGGGGCGGCATTTGTGCCCATGCTGACCCCTGACCCCGCCGAAAGCACCAACAGTGGCACGTGAGCATCAGAACTGGACCACGGAGCAATGGAAGAAGGTGGCCTGGTCTGATGATCACGTGTTCTTTTACATCACGTGGATGGCCGGGTGTGTGTGCGTGGCTTACCTGGGGAACACATGGCCCCAGGATGCACTATGGGAAGAAGGCGAGCCGGCGGAGGTGATGCTTTGGGCAATGTTCTGCTGGGAAACCTTGGGTCCTGCCATCCATGTGGATGTTCCTTTGACACGTCCCACCTACCTAAGCATTGTTGAGACCATGTACAGCCTTTCATGGAAACGGTATTCCCTGGTGGCTGTGGCTCTTCCAGCAGGATAATGCTCCTGACACAAAGCACAAATGCTTCAGGAATGGTTTGAGGAGCACAACAACGAGTTTGAGGTGTTGACTCGGCCTCCAAATTCCCCAGATCTCAATCCAATCGAGCATCTGTGGGATGTGCTGAACAAACAAGTCCGATCCATGGAGGCCCCACCTCGCAACTTACAGGACTTAAAGGATCTGCTCCTTACATCTTGGTGCCAGATACCACAGCACACCTTCAGGGGTCTAGAGGAGTCCATGCCTTGACGGGTCAGCAAAAGAGGTACCACAATATTAGGAAGGTGGTCATAATGTTATGCCTGATTGGTGAATATATATATATATATATATATATATATATATATATATATATATATATATATATATATAATGAGAATTGTAACACTTTACACTAAGGTCCCATTAGTTAATGCATTAACTATCATTTATAATTTGGCAGTGTGCACAACCACAATACTATAATTTTTTAAATGTATGGTTCACTATTCTCTACTGATTTATTGTTTCAGTCTGCACTTTAAGTTTTTACATAAGAGCATAAATTGAAATGCTTCCAGTTATTTAAGCTGCACAAAAAAGTCTATTAATGCTGTTTTTTGTTGCAAAATTATATTTGTCATCATATTTTACACATCCTTATTGTGCTTAACTCATAATCTTGAGTCAGAATAACTTCATCTCTTCTCTGATGATGTGGGCGGGGCAACCTGTCACTCACATGAGATCAGCCAATAGCAAACCACAACCATCCAATCAATTCCCCACAGACACACTCAAGCCCCGCCCACATCTGCTGTTGTTAATGAAGCGTTTCACTCGATATACGGCGCACTAGAGGAGAAAAGACCAGTGTGACTTCCCTTTCATGTAACTTTAACAAATCAGTGTAACACACAGTCTCAGAACAGTTTTCCACTGGTTGTTTCACCTGATTGACTATCTGAGGGTCTTCATCTTTAAAGGTGAGGAGGGTGAGGTCACAGGAGCGGGTCAAAGGTCGGTGCATGTGCCACGGCTGCCCGTCCACCAGAGCCAGAGCAGAACTCTTCACGTACCACTCCGTCAGATCTGAGAGAAACATTAGAGATGAGAAAAATGGACATTGTTCATATCCCACACAAGTAATATGCCAAAATGGTGTAATCACTGATTATTTACTTCATAGTGAGGCTTCAGGACACACAGTTAGCACACATGAAAACGGTTTGGTCAAGATAGAACATTTAGGAAAACACCATCAACCTACTCATTAGGGATCGGTGTTTAAGTAAGCTATTTTCCATATCTTGATATATTGACACAAAATAAAATAGCACAAATAAATAGCAAAAATATAGCAATAATATTTTGTCTTTGAACACCGTAATTAACTCGTCTCCCCTCAGATGCAGCGCTTTAATGGAGGTGTTGAGTGCAGTCCTCAAAACACCCACAAGATGGCGCCATATAACAGTGAATCCAAAATAACAAAACGGATACCAGATTATGGGAAATTGCTTAAATATCGACCGACATCTGTAAAAACAATTATAGTTGATATCTTTAAAAATGATTATCAGTCGATATCTTTAAAAATGATTATCGGTCGATATCTGTAAAAATGATAATCGGTCGATATATGTAAAAATGATAATCGGTCGATATCTGTAAAAATGATTATCGGTCGATATCTGTAAAAATGATTATCGGTCGATATCTGTAAAAATGATTATCGTCGATATCTGTAAAAATGATTATCGGTCGATATCTGTAAAAATGATTATCGGTCGATATCTGTAAAAATGATTATCGGTCGATATCTGTAAAAATGATTATCGGTCGATATCTGTAAAAATGATTATCGGTCGATATCTGTAAAAATGATTATCAGTCGATATCTGTAAAAATTATCGGTCGATATCTGTAAAATGATTATCGGTCAATATCTGTAAAAATGATTATCGGTCGATATCTGTAAAAATAATTATCAGTCGATATCTGTAAAAATGATTATCGGTCAATATCTTTAAAAATGATTATCAGTCGATATCTTTAAAAATGATTATCGGTCGATATCTGTAAAAATGATTATCGGTCGATATCTTTAAAAATTATTATCGGTCGATATCTGTAAAAATGATTATCGGTCTATATCTTTAAAAATGATTATCAGTCGATATCTGTAAAAATGATTATCAGTCGATATCTGTAAAAATGATTATCGGTCGATATCTGTAAAAATGATTATCGGTCGATATCTGTAAAAATGATTATCGGTCGATATCTTTAAAAATGATTATCAGTCGATATCTGTAAAAATGATTATCGGTCGATATCTGTAAAAATGATTATCGGCGATATCTGTAAAATGATTATCGGTCGATATCTGTAAAAATAATTATCAGTCGATATCTGTAAAAATGATTATCGGTCAATATCTTTAAAAATGATTATCAGTCGATATCTTTAAAAATGATTATCGGTCGATATCTGTAAAAATGATTATCGGTCGATATCTTTAAAAATTATTATCGGTCGATATCTGTAAAAATAATTATCGGTCTATATCTTTAAAAATGATTATCAGTCGATATCTGTAAAAATGATTATCGGTCGATATCTGTAAAAATGATTATCGGTCGATATCTGTAAAAATGATTATCGGTGATATCTTTAAAAATGATTATCGGTCGATATCTGTAAAAATGATTATCAGTCGATATCTGTAAAAATGATTATCGGTCGATATCTGTAAAAATGATTATCAGTCGATATCTGTAAAAATGATTATCGGTCAATATCTTTAAAAATGATTATCGGTCGGTATCTGTAAAAATGATTATCGGTCGATATCTGTAAAAATGATTATCGGTCGATATCTGTAAAAATGATTATCGGTCAATATCTTTAAAAATGATTATCGGTCGATATCTGTAAAATGATTATCAGTCGATATCTGTAAAAATGATTATCGGTCAATATCTGTAAAAATGATTATCGGTCGATATCTGTAAAAATGATTATCAGTCGATATCTGTAAAAATGATTATCGGTCGATATCTTTAAAAATGATTATCAGTCGATATCTGTAAAAATGATTATCGGTCGATATCTGTAAAAATGATTATCAGTCGATATCTGTAAAATGATTATCGGTCGATATCTTTAAAAATGATTATCGGTCGATATCTGTAAAAATGATTATCGGTCGATATCTGTAAAAATGATTATCAGTCGATATCTGTAAAAATGATTATCGGTCAATATCTTTAAAAATGATTATCGGTCGATATCTGTAAAAATGATTATCAGTCGATATCTGTAAAAATGATTATCGGTCGATATCTGTAAAATGATTATCAGTCGATATCTTTAAAAATGATTATCGGTCAATATCTTTAAAAATGATTATCAGTCGATATCTGTAAAAATGATTATCGGTCGATATCTGTAAAAATGATTATCAGTCGATATCTGTAAAAATGATAATCGGTCGATATATGTAAAAATGATAATCGGTCGATATATGTAAAAATGATAATCGGTCGATATCTGTAAAAATGATAATCGTCGATATCTGTAAAAATGATTATCGGTTGATATCTGTAAAAATTATTATCGGTCGATATCTGTAAAAATGATTATCGGTCGATATCTGTAAAAATGATTATCGGTCGATATCTGTCAAAATGATTATCGGTCGATATCTGTAAAAATGATTATCGGTCGATATCTGTAAAAATGATTATCGGTCGATATCTGTAAAAATGATTATCGGCCGATATCTGTAAAAATGATTATCGGTCGATATCTGTAAAAATGATTATCGGTCGATATCTGTAAAATGATTATCGGTCGATATCTGTAAAAATGATTATCGGTCGATATCTGTAAAATGATTATCGGTCGATATCTGTCAAAATGATTATCGGTCGATATCTGTCAAAATGATTATCGGTCGATATCTGTAAAAATGATTATCGGTCGATATCAGTAAAAATTATTATCGGTCGATATCTGTAAAAATGATTATCGGCCGATATCTGTAAAAATGATTATCGGTTGATATCTGTAAAAATGATTATCGGTCGATATCTGTAAAAATGATTATCGGCGATATCTGTAAAAATTATTATCGTCGATATCTGTAAAAATGATTATCGGTTGATATCTGTAAAAATGATTATCGGTCGATATCTGTAAAAATTATTATCGGTTGATATCTGTAAAAATGATCATCGGTTGATATCTGTAAAAATGATTATCGGTCGATATCTGTAAAAATTATTATCGGTCGATATCTGTAAAAATGATCATCGGTTGATATCTATACCGCAATATACGCAGTGCTGTTGTTATAATTGTCAAAAACAGAAATAAAACTAATAAATATTGGTTCTGTATATTGATTACCATGTAAATAAACATGCAAATAATCGGTATCGGTTATAAAATCGGATATCTGTGGATCTCTAGCAGCGTGTTCTCAGACACTCACGGCGTGTGCAGTTGTGTGGCGTCGACGTGCCCCGGTTCATGACCAGCAGCGCCCCCTGTAGGCCGGGCCCCCGCAGGGTCACCTCGATCTTCTCCGTGCGTGGATACAGAGACCTCTGACGCGCCTGCTCCTCAGAGAACAGAGCGCTGCGGCGAGTTCTGCAGACGAGAGGCGCGCAGCCGCTGCGCTCGACGCCAGACCTGCAACACATGAGAAACATATACACAGTCAAACTAAAACTGATCCAGACACAGATGTGATGTTCCTCCAGTGTGTGAGGACACTATAGCTCAGCTCTGATGTGAGGAGAGCAGAGTAAAGTCAACTGTGACACTCTTCATACAGTGACCACCAGTGAAACTGATGATAATGATTCCTTCACTTTAAATGAAGTCTTTTGTAAGATTGACCAAAATAACCTGTCATTAAATATGAAGCTGTATATTAAAGGTTTATAATTTAAATTATTCTTTGTCATTTTAAAGTAAACATACATGCATGTGTGTGCCTTCGTATAATAATAATTAATAGATTTGACAGCACTAATGTATATATTAAGTAGCATAAACAATACATACATAAAGACTAGATTCATACAGACTCTATATTGCAATATTAATAATTATTACAATATCATAATAATACTGTTATAGTAGTCATAACGTTTTATATTTTAGCATTATCACGGTACTTTATCGTTACTGCAGGTCATCTACAATAAAAATGTGTTACATGAATAGAGTTGTAGTTTAATCTGACAGCCATCATCAGTGTGTGAAGGTCAGCAGTTTGATCATCTGATGGACTTACGGCGCTGAAGCATCTGACACACCGTCCGAGCAGCCATGAGCGCTCACACACACACACCTCCTCCGCAATATATATATGAACATATATATAGAGATATATATATATATATATATATATATATATATATATATATCTGCAACATGCTTGTTCTTTTTAAACAACATTGAAGGAACGGGTGGTCACATGTTTTAAAATCGTGTTTAATTATTAGAATTCCAATAATAATAATAATAATAATAATAATAATAATAATAATAATAATAATAATAAAAATAGTAATGTTTTGACTTTTGACCTTCAGGGTATATACATAGATGTAGAGTTATATTAGAAAACGATTATCATTTTATAACATAATTCATCACGATATTCATTTTTTAAAATAATAATAATAATAATAATAATAATAATAATAATAATAATAATAATAATAATAATAATAATAAAAATAGTAATGTTTTGACTTTTGACCTTCCGGGGTATTATATACAAAGCTGCTACAGTTCCAGCAGATCCTTGGAGCACTTTTGATAGATCCTGACCACTGCAGACCGGGAACACCCCACAAGAGCTGCAGTTTTGGAGATGCTCTGACCCAGTCGTCTAGCCATCACAATCTGGCCCTTGTCAAACTCGCTCAAATCCTTACGCTTGCCCATTTTTCCTGCTTCTAACAGCTGGGAATGAATATGCAGGACATGTCATGAAGAAGAGGGTACTTATTTACATATGATTTGTGAATGTTCTTTATAGTTCAGCCATTTTGGTGTAAAATCATGGGAGTCCTGGAAGAGTGGATGAGGTCTGGTTTAACTGTGGAGCCTTTCGGAGATCAATGCATTACCCGTATTGAGATTGGTTGCATTACAGCTGCCAGAATGATTTTCCGGCCCAAACCCCAGACCAGAAAGACTGGATTGAGACGCTTCAGCGCGTGTTGGAAAGATTGGGATCATTTTTGGCAGCTTATGGTGTGAATGAGTTTGACCGCTCGACAACTGTTTCATTTCTATGTGCGTTTGTTTTTATTCAACTTTTTTTTTTTTTATCCCAATTTTAACTATATAAAATTACAAACAATATATGTAAATTCACACCAGTTTTTTAAGAATTATATCATTAATGACAAGTTACAGTAATTATCATTTTTTATACAGGAAAATTATTGTATTATTTATATTTAAATGATATAAAAATTTATGTAAGATTACCAAAATAACCTGTCATTAAATATGAAGCTCCGTATATTAAAGGTTTATAATTTAACATTATTCTTTGTCATTTTAAAGTAAACCTTATTAGTTTTTATATTTTATATATTAAAAAAAACGTAAAATTGATGTAAAATATCTTAATTCAAATAAAGTGCAAAAGCAATCAGTTTACAAGCATTTACATGAAAGGTTTTAGAGAATTTTAGAGATATTTAAATTAAGATATTTTACTGTAATTTTACGGTGTTTGTTTGGCAGCCGTAGTCATTTGACCATTTCTTTATGGTTTTATTTTTTACAGTGTAAATATAAAACTAATAAGATTTACTTTAAAATGACAAAGAATAATGTTTAATTATAAACCTTTAATATAATGGGCTTCATATTTAATGACAAGTTATTCGTTTTTAAAGAAGTATCTTTTGCTCATCAACCCTGCATTTATTTGATCAAAAATACAGAAAAAACTGTAATATTGTGAAATATTATTACGATTTAAAATAATGGTTCTCTGTGTGAATATAGTTACTGAATTAAGCTGTCCTGCTATTCCTGTGACTGAAGCTGAATTTATCATCATTACTCCAAACTTTAGAACAATATGTTGTTACAAAATATGTATATATATATATGTATATATATATATATATATATATATATATATATATATATATATATATATATATATATATATATATATATATATATATATATATGTATATATATATAAATGCTGTTCTTTTTTAAACCTGAAAAAAGTCACATGTTTTAAAATAAATAAATAATAATAATAATAATAAAAATAGTAATGTTTTGACTTTTGACCTTCCGGGGTATTTATATTGTATTGCAACAAAGCTGCTACAGTTCCAGCAGACAGGGAACATTGTGCCAAGGTTCTCTCAACGTTAAGAACAAACCTTCTTCCAGTAACATCAACATTCATTCAGCGCTATTTGGTTTTTAATAATGTTCTCAAAACATGATTTATACATCGTTTAACTGAAACATTTTAGTTCTAACGTTTTTTAAACTTAGCTAATTGTTTCAGAACATTCCGAGAACGTTCAAAAGGAACGTTTGAAGAATGATACAATGGAATGTTCACCTAATGTTTTCAAAAACTGGAGAACATTCATAAATAACGTTTGCACAACGCTCTCATAACACTCGTTTGCACAGCGTTCTCATAACACACATTTGTTCGCTGGCAGGACTGCAGTGATTGGTTTACCCATGATCCTCGCTGTGGCTTTACTGTCATTTCTTTATGATTATCTGTAAAATGTGCTTGCAAGTGCAGCAGCTTCAACACTGACTCATCAAATCTCACTCATTAGAGATCATCAGGCGTTCATCAATGCTGCACACATCTCTCGCTCACTGTCAGCTCATGCTTTAACCAATGAGAGTGTGACCATAGTTGCCATGGTGAATGTTTATAGGGTGTGGTGTTTACGGTGTGGTTCATGCACCTTGCATTGAGAGTTTCCCTCGGATCACCCTGAGGTTTGATGCTTCATTACCGAGCTCGACGGGGTCTCTTTATGAATCACTTTATGAATCAGAACAGCCCCTTCACCACTCAGGGCTCGCCTCACCAAATCACACCGCAACGGATACTTGGGTTGGACGACGGTTGAGGTGTGTCTTAACACAAAGAGAAGCTACATGGGTCCAAAACAAGCTTAAGTTTGCTCTCGGTTTGAAAGAAGAAGTTTAAAAAGACGTTCTCTAATGTAAATGAGCATCGGTGTCACTGAGAACACCACCCCAGCAGATCTCATCACTTTCACTAATATTACAATAAAGTGATGATTAAATCAATAATCAATGAGTTGATGAAGCTCAGCTTGGCTCAGATGAGAGAGATGTTCAGACCCAATGCCAGAGATCTGCTCTTCATCTGTTGAGTTTCTCCCAACACAAGCCTTCATCCCTTCATCCTGCGGTCATTCATGTGTCCTGATTTAAGGATGTGTGGATATTTGAGCTGGAGAACAGAATCCTGAGGAAGAGCATCATCTCTGCAGCGCATGATTTAATGCACGGCCTTATGAAATGTGTTTAATAGTTCTGGCCTGTGCCAGAGATTTGGGATGAGATGGAGAGATTTGGGATGAGATGGAGAGATTTGGGATGAGATGGAGAGATTTCTGTCCTCCATTGACAGGCTAAGCAACTTCCACTGACGCTTCAGAGAAACTGATCCGTGCACGGATCAGCGGATTATTCGGATGTTCTGAAGAGACTCCATGGCTTTATATGAGGAAGGAAAGTCTGACGGGTTTGAGCGACATGAGGGAATGATCCCGGGATTCTCATGAATGGGTGAACTGGCCCTTTAAGAGTCTGAGCGCCTGACTGCTCATTCTGCATTATACAGTACATTATGTGTTTATGATTGACAGAAATCAGAGCCCTCGTGTAATGCCATGAGACTGAATAGAAGACATTAAGGCCTGAGATTGTGGAAGCTCAAAGACTTTAAGACCCTCTCTCAAATTTACATAAACATACACAATTGGCTCTATAATACACAGGAGCAGAAAACAGGAATAAAGCGAGTGTTTGCGTTATAGGCCAGACCTGAGGAGAGCGATCCAGCTGCTGAAATGAAAATAAACTTTAATTTAATTTTGAAGCCTTGCCAACAGAATGAACGCCTGTTAAACTCCAGGATTTAAAAAAAATCACAGTTTCAATGGTTCAAACATTGTGTGTTACTGGTGTGAAATAGATTTATTAAAATAAATGTGGGTGAAATATTAAAAATAGAATATAAATACACACTTGTGCCAAATTTTATGCAGTTTGCATTAACACAGGCAAAATGATCAAACAAACGAAACGGGTTAAATGCACATGCGATGTTCGTCCTGTAAATCTTCATTCATAAACTCACATTCAGCCATCACACAGAGGAAATGAAAGTCAACGCAAAGGACAGATAGTTTCCAAGTTCCTTTTATTTGCACACACATCTGACAACACAGCGAGCGAGCGAGCAGAGTGAACGAGCATCCTACCGGTGTCAACACACTAGATGTGCTCCTCAGGGTTCGGAGGTTTGGTCTCCAGCGCAGGGCTAATGCTAACAGCATAGGTGTTCAGCGGCACAAAACCCCTATCACGATTAGCATTAACCCCGAGCTGGGACACTGGCACGCCGGCGTGATCCGGAACCTGTGGAGAGGAGAAACACTGACATGCTATAAACACTTCAAAAAGATGATGCACCTCCTAAAACACTGATGCATGCGACGATACATGCAAAAACTGCTTTAAATAGCACGGTTTGCATCTTCTCCATTGCCCACACACCCTGACCTGTGACCTTTAGCTGCTCATGGTAACTTTGAGTCACATTTATTCCCTTGGTTCTTAACGTGCAGTGTTTCTTAGCATCCCTGGCTCTTGCAGTTTGAGCGTTCGCAGACCCTGAAGAGAAGGAAGGAAGGAAGCGCCGAGGCCGCAGAAGCAGCGTGTGGTTTCCTTCACAGCTCTGACTCGTGTACCTGCTCGAATCCCGTCCTCTGCTGTCCGTATATCCCTCCTCTGGGACTCTCGGAGTTTAGTCCTGAGCCTTTGAGGTATTCCACTGACTTCAAGCGCCTCTGCCTCGCTTCTCTCTCTCTCACCGCCTCAGAGTTTATATAGTCACTCATTGAGTCATCTGAAATCCCCATCAACGGAAATTTACAGGGGGAAATATCTGATCATATGCAAATGAAACCCTGTTTATGGTCGATTAAAATCAATAGCTCACTATTATAAAGCCATATCTAGGAAATCAAAACTAGTGTTGGTTTGAGGGATTTTCTAAGATTGAGAATAAAGTGCATGATAGCAATGAGTTTCAGATGAGGAGGATGATGATGATGAACATCTTAGTGTACATGCATTAAACTGTTGATTTCCTCTTTATAATGTCTGTATATTTGATATATTTCACCTACTTTATCAATAATCACTGATGAGGATGATGAAGATGATGTTGATGATGATGAAGATGATGTTGATGATGATGATGATGATGAACATCTTAGTGTACATGCATTAAACTGTTGATTTCCTCTTTATAATGTCTGTATATTTGATATATTTCACCTACTTTATCAATAATCACTGATGAGGATGATGAAGATGATGTTGATGATGATGAAGATGATGTTGATGATGATGATGCTGATGAACATCTTAGTGTACATGCATTAAACTGTTGATTTTCTCTTTATAATGTCTGTATATTTGATATATTTCACCTACTTTATCAATAATCACTGATGAGGATGATGAAGATGATGATGATGAAGATGATGTTGATGATGATGATGATGATGATGATGATGATGAACATCTTAGTGTACATGCATTAAACTGTTGATATCCTCTTTATAATGTCTGTATATTTGATATATTTCACCTACTTTATCAATAATCACTGATGAGGATGATGAAGATGATGTTGATGATGATGAAGATGATGTTGATGATGATGATGCTGATGAACATCTTAGTGTACATGCATTAAACTGTTGATTTTCTCTTTATAATGTCTGTATATTTGATATATTTCACCTACTTTATCAATAATCACTGATGAGGATGATGAAGATGATGATGATGAAGATGATGTTGATGATGATGATGATGATGATGATGATGATGAACATCTTAGTGTACATGCATTAAACTGTTGATATCCTCTTTATAATGTCTGTATATTTGATATATTTCACCTACTTTATCAATAATCACTGATGAGGATGATGAAGATGATGTTGATGATGATGAAGATGATGTTGATGATGATGATGCTGATGAACATCTTAGTGTACATGCATTAAACTGTTGATTTTCTCTTTATAATGTCTGTATATTTGATATATTTCACCTACTTTATCAATAATCACTGATGAGGATGATGAAGATGATGATGATGATGATGAACATCTTAGTGTACATGCATTAAACTGTTGATATCCTCTTTATAATGTCTGTATATTTGATATATTTCACCTACTTTATCAATAATCACTGATGAGGATGATGAAGATGATGTTGATGATGATGATGATGATGATGATGATGATGATGATGATGAACATCTTAGTGTACATGCATTAAACTGTTGATATCCTCTTTATAATGTCTGTATATTTGATATATTTCACCTACTTTATCAATAATCACTGATGAGGATGATGAAGATGATGTTGATGATGATGAAGATGATGATGATGATGATGATGATGCTGATGAACATCTTAGTGTACATGCATTAAACTGTTGATTTTCTCTTTATAATGTCTGTATATTTGATATATTTCACCTACTTTATCAATAATCACTGATGAGGATGATGAAGATGATGATGATGAGGATGATGAAGATGATGATGATGAGGATGATGAAGATGATGTTGATGATGATGATGATGTTGATGATGATGATGATGATGATGATGATGATGATGATGATGATGATGATGGGGATTATTTCAGTGGGAATGAGTCAAACTGGAATTTTCAACCCTGTTATTCATTATGACTGTCTCACGCACTTCTCATCAGTGATCCTCAGATGACCTGCTTTATAATCCACGTGTGGCTTTAACCCTTTAAACGCAGCGGTTCCCAGTTAGCCTGGAGCAAGGGTCTGAATAAACACTCTTCCAGTAAGAATGAAAATTATCCCATGATTTACTTTCTCTCAAGGTGTGTAGGTATATTCTTTTAGACGAATAATCAGAGTTATATTAATAAATATCGGGGGTTAATCCCAGCTTTAGGCAGTCCGGAGTGCATCCATCCATTATAAAAGTGCTCCACACGGCTCCGGGGGTTAATACAGAAGCTAGATATTTGACTTCATGATGTGTTAAATATGTGTATCCACCTAGCTTCAGAAGGCCTTCATTACCCCCGGGCCGTGTGGAGCACTTTTATAATGGATGGATGCACTTTTTGGGCTTCATAGAGCTGGGATCAGCCCGGATATTTGCGCTGAGGAGCCGCCGAGGCACAAACCGAGTAAAGATGATAATTCAACGAATGACCGCGACTGCAGGTTTCAAACAGAGATGGCGCCAGAGAGCAGAGCTGAGCTTTAATAACGCTAGCACACAAACGCTGGACTATCATCATCGCTCAGAACGATCAGAAATCATGTTTTCAAAACCTAAAGAGGACGTGAGCAAAATGTTCTTAGAATATGTTCGTGTTCGCTGATAGCATTAATAATGTTAGCACTGGCCTGTTAAACACACAATCACAAAAACTTTTTAATAACAAAAAATTACCCGTTTAAAGTTACTCATTTGATTATTCTGCTCATTTGATCTAATATTTGATGTTTTCATAAATGTTGTAGATTTAAGTAGCAAACAAGAATTGCTAATATAGTTGAATATATTTTGAAACAAAGGTCTTGTTAATGTGTGTCAGTTTTGCAATAACGGAAGAATATGTAAAAGTATGGCATTAAAGGCATCATATTTCACATGTGCTGGCATGACATGCTCAGACTGATATATTAAATCAGGTGTCCACCTTATCCATAATGAAACTATCATATTTAAAAATGAGATATTGATCATATAATGTATTGTTACTACTGTAAATCTATATTCAATTATTCTGGGATCTCCTTCAATGCTTTCAGAATCTGTACTGTTTTGAATGATTTTGTTTCTATATTTTTCAGATATATTTCTATATTAACATATTTTAATGACAGCATATATATTGAGCAAAAATCAATTTTATTCTTCAAAATAAACAGAAAATAGTTCAAACTTTGCTAAAGTTATTGTTTTGAACAAGTATAAACTTAGACATTATTAAAAACATTTTATTTTAGTGAAAGTATTTGTATCAATCCTGTGTCATGTGCGTGCGGTAAAATTTATTTTCTCAATTTTAATTTCAAAAATTCATAAAATAAAAATAGTATAGCATCATTTTTTTCAATGTTAATTTTTCTGTGAACATTTAATTTCATCACTTTTCTGAACAAACAAAACAATCAATATTTATTAAAATGTTTGGATAAAATTACAAATGTATAAAAATGTAATGATTTAAAGGGATAGTTAAATTTAAATTGTGTCATCATTTACTCACCCTAAAGTTGTTTCAAACCTGTATGAATTTCTTTCTTCTGCAACCAGACAGTTGATGGCTCCCATTGACTTCCATAGGAAAAATTCAGTGGAAGTCAATGGGAGCCATCAACTGTCTGGTTGCAGAAGAAAGAAATTCATACAGGTTTGAAACAACTTTAGGGTGAGTAAATTATGACAATTTTCATTTTGAGGTGAACTATTACTTTAAAGCCTCAACCTCCGTGTCTCGCATATACATGGATGTCCTGCTGGTGTTCAGTGAGCATATTATTGGAAGTGTGAAGAGTAGAGATAGGAATTCTGAGTAGTTCATTTCTCTCAAGTACAAGTCAAGTACTCTAAAAAGCAAATATTTTAGTATTAAAGTGAAGAAAAGAAAATGTACATGACATTTAGACTTTAGACTAGCTGTGCTTGCTTTTTTACCTTTTGCATGGTCAGTTAAAATAAAAGTTTGATGTTTAACAATTGCACAACAGTCCATTTAAACAAAAATCAACACTTTATGAAGTATTTTACTATTCAGGGATGTTGGTTAAAGAATGAGTACTCAAATATGTGTTCCCATCCCTAGTCAAAATATATCAAAAACAAGTGCTTACCTCTGGATAAAGTCCAGTGTAGTGGCTGCCTCCTCGGGATATTCTATGTTAAATACATAGTATGACGCAAAAAGGACAGCCAGAGCGGAAGTGAAATCACAGCGGTCACTCAATTGCATGACAACTCTGCCCTCGATGGAAACCATCCATTTTTTTGCCCCCAGAATGGACTTCTAAAAAAATAACAAATAAAAGTTGACATTGCACAGTATTCAATCTGATATGGTTTACGATTTTACATGAGCAAAATTAACTGAAAACACTAGCCCCTACATAACTACCTCTTTTTTTATTGGATCAGTAACAACTAACAGCAAATTTAGCAAGCAAGAGAACAATGAGTGAAATTATTCAAACGGCTGCGCGCTAATAAATACAAAAAAATTACACCATTTTAAATGAATGTGATTTAACAATGCTAACGTTAGTCTCTAATCAAATGAAAGACGTTAAAAATGTAATGTTGCCGGATAAGACAAATCTTAATACAGTACAGCCCATGCCATGCGCCCTAAAGTTTGAATGGCGTGTTTCTGAATAGAGTCGACAGGCTTGGCTCACGGCCTCACGAGCAAGTGGTGACAGAAAAAAGTGATACACAAGTCCAATTGAATTTTTATTTAACAATGCTATCCTTCTATAAACTAATGACGTTATCAAATGTTGCCAGACTAGAAAATATATCGAAATCATGCAGAAATATATATTTGTGGTTATAAAATTATAAAATGCACACACAACATGAGACGAGTTTAGGAAGTGTGCTGCTCATTACTCTTTTCTCTCTCAGTGCACTCTGAAAGTTGAACAAACAGGTGACTTTACAAGAGTAAACTTTGGAAATAAATTGTTACCTTTCTGAAGTAAAAATTCAGATGAAAGTGGGGAATCTCGTAGCTTTCCTTGGCTGAAAAAAAATCTTCTAGAAATTGCTGTATTGTGATTCACAGGGGAAAAAAATTACTGTAGAATTTACCCGCCATTGAAAAAAAGACCATGATGCTTTGCAGATCAACAGCAACATGCTGTATACAGGTTCTACAGTAAGTATTTGCTCATTTTACAGTAATAATGCTGTGAAAACTACAGAAATTTGTTACAGTGCACCAAACTGCAGCTAGAACAAGAGAGTAAGCTGCCAGGGAAGCTCTGCTTGCAGGACAGGAACTAGAGACACAGGAAACAAGACAGGACCAAAAGGCAGTACTCACACATGGCAGTACTCACACATGACAGTACTCACACAAGGCAGTACTCACACATGACAGTACTCACACATGACAGTACTCACACATGGCAGTACTCACACATGACAGTACTCACACATGACAGTACTCACACATGACAGTACTCACACATGACAGTACTCACACATGACAGTACTCACACATGGCAGTACTCACACATGACAGTACTCACACATGACAGAACTCACACATGACAGTACTCACACATGACAGTACTCACACATGGCAGTACTCACACATGGCAGTACTCACACATGGCAGTACTCACACATGGCAGTACTCACACATGACAGTACTCACACAAGGCAGTACTCACACATGACAGTACTCACACAAGGCAGTACTCACACATGACAGTACTCACACATGACAGTACTCACACATGGCAGTACTCACACATGACAGTACTCACACATGGCAGTACTCACACATGGCAGTACTCACACATGACAGTACTCACACAAGGCAGTACTCACACATGACAGTACTCACACATGGCAGTACTCACACATAACAGTACTCACACATGGCAGTACTCACACATGGCAGTACTCACACATGGCAGTACTCACACATGGCAGTACTCACACATGACAGTACTCACACAAGGCAGTACTCACACATGACAGTACTCACACAAGGCAGTACTCACACATGACAGTACTCACACAAGGCAGTACTCACACATGACAGTACTCACACATGACAGTACTCACACATGGCAGTACTCACACATGACAGTACTCACACAAGGCAGTACTCACACATGACAGTACTCACACATGACAGTACTCACACAAGGCAGTACTCACACATGACAGTACTCACACATGGCAGTACTCACACATGACAGTACTCACACATGACAGTACTCACACAAGGCAGTACTCACACAAGGCAGTACTCACACATGACAGTACTCACACAAGGCAGTACTCACACATGACAGTACTCACACAAGGCAGTACTCACACATGACAGTACTCACACATGACAGTACTCACACATGGCAGTACTCACACATGACAGTACTCACACAAGGCAGTACTCACACATGACAGTACTCACACATGACAGTACTCACACAAGGCAGTACTCACACATGACAGTACTCACACATGGCAGTACTCACACATGACAGTACTCACACATGACAGTACTCACACAAGGCAGTACTCACACATGGCAGTACTCACACATGACAGTACTCACACATGGCAGTACTCACACATGACAGTACTCACACATGGCAGTACTCACACATGACAGTACTCACCATGACAGTACTCACACATGACAGTACTCACACATGGCAGTACTCACACATGACAGTACTCACACATGACAGTACTCACACATGGCAGTACTCACACATGACAGTACTCACACATGACAGTACTCACACATGGCAGTACTCACACATGACAGTACTCACACATAGCAGTACTCACACATGACAGTACTCACACATGACAGTACTCACACATGACAGTACTCACACATGACAGTACTCACACATGGCAGTACTCACACATGACAGTACTCACACAAGGCAGTACTCACACATGACAGTACTCACACATGACAGTACTCACACATGGCAGTACTCACACATGACAGTACTCACACATGGCAGTACTCACACAAGGTAGTACTCACACATGGCAGTACTCACACATGACAGTACTCACACATGGCAGTACTCACACATGGCAGTACTCACACATTACAGTACTCACACATGGCAGTACTCACACAAGGCAGTACTCATACATGACAGTACTTACACAAGGCAGTACTCACACATGACAGTACTCAAACATGAAAGTACTCACACAAGGCAGTACTCACACATGACAGTACTCACACATGGCAGTACTCACACATGACAGTACTCACACATGACAGTACTCACACAAGGCAGTACTCACACATGACAGTACTCACACATGACAGTACTCACACATGACAGTACTCACACATGGCAGTACTCACACATTACAGTACTCACACATAACAGTACTCACACATGGCAGTACTCACACATGGCAGTACTCACACATGACAGTACTCACACATGGCAGTACTCACACATAGCAGTACTCACACATGGCAGTACTCACACATGGCAGTACTCACACATGACAGTACTCACACATGACAGTACTCACACAAGGCAGTAATCACACATAACAGTACTCACACAAGGCAGTACTCACACATGGCAGTACTCACACATGGCAGTACTCACACATGACAGTACTCACACAAGGCAGTAATCACACACAGCAGTACTCACACAAGGCAGTACTCACACATGGCAGTACTCACACATGACAGTACTCACACATGACAGTACTCACACAAGGCAGTAATCACACATAGCAGTACTCACACAAGGCAGTACTCACACATGGCAGTACTCACACATAGCAGTACTCACACAAGGCAGTACTCACACATGGCAGTACTCACACAAGGCAGTACTCACACATAGCAGTACTCACACAAGGCAGTACTCACACATGGCAGTACTCACACATGGCAGTACTCACACATGACAGTACTCACACAAGGCAGTACTCACACACAAGTACTCACACATGACAGTACTCACACAAGGCAGTACTCACACATGGCAGTACTCACACATGACAGTACTCACACATGACAGTACTCACAAATAGCAGTACTCACACAAGGCAGTACTCACACATGACAGTACTCACACATGACAGTACTCAAACATGGCAGTACTCACACAAGGCAGTACTCACACATAGCAGTACTCACACATGGCAGTACTCACACAAGGCAGTACTCACACATGACAGTACTCACACATGGCAGTACTCACACAAGGCAGTACTCACACATAGCAGTACTCACACATGACAGTACTCAAACATGGCAGTACTCAAACATGGCAGTACTCACACAAGGTAGTACTCACACATGGCATAACAGCACACGTAAGCACAACGCATAACTAGACCAGCAACACACAAGGGAAAGAGCACACATTATAAAGGGAGCATAAGACATGAGGAACAGGTGAGCACACAATTAGTGTAACGAGGACTAAACAAGGGGGCCTGGTAACAGGAAACAAGGAAGTAGGACACCAGGAACGGGCCCATGATGGTAGATTAACAAACTCAGGGTTATAGGATTAGTTTTGAGTTGACAAAACCAAACCAATCAATTCTGGCTTTGTTGGTCCCATGATACTGATCATCAACTTTCTCTGTCAACTCAGGCTTTGATCCTGAGTTTGTGGAGCGCGTGCACGTGAAAGTGTGACATCAGCAGTGAGCAGCCAATAACAGGCCTTTCAACGCACATGTGACTCATTTCTCGCGAGATATGAGAATATAAAGAATTTAAAAGCATTTACAAAGAAGAAAATAATTTTCCATGTAAGAGGATAAATAAAGAAAAAGTTGTGAAAGTAGTAAAACAAACAAAATCCCAGGGTTAAATCAACCCAATAGCTGGGTTAAAACAAACAAAATCCCAGGGTTAAATCAACCCAATAGCTGGGTTAAAACAAACAAAATCCCAGGGTTAAATCAACCCAATAGCTGGGTTAAAACAAACCAAATCCCTGGGTTAAATCAACCCAATCGCTGGGTTAAAACAAACCAAATCCCTGGGTTAAATCAACCCAATCGCTAGTTAAAACAAACCAAATCCCAGGGTTAAATCAACCCAATCGCTGGGTTAAAACAAACCAAATCCCAGGGTTAAATCAAACCAATCGCTGGGTTAAAACAAACCATTCCCTGGGTTAAAACAAACCAAATCCCTGGGTTAAATCAACCCAATCGCTGGGTTAAAACAAACCAAATCCCAGGGTTAAATCAACCCAATCGCTGGGTTAAAACAAACCAAATCCCAGGGTTAAATCAAACCAATCGCTGGGTTAAAACAAACCATTCCCTGGGTTAAAACAAACCAAATCCCAGGGTTAAATCAACCCAAGCTGGGTTAAAACAAACCAAATCCCAGGGTTAAATCAACCCAATAGCTGGGTTAAAACAAACCAAATCCCTGGGTTAAATCAACCCAATAGCTGGGTTAAAACAAACAAAATCCCAGGGTTAAATCAACCCAATAGCTGGGTTAAAACAAACCAAATCCCTGGGTTAAATCAACCCAATCGCTGGGTTAAAACAAACCAAATCCCAGGGTTAAATCAAACCAATCGCTGGGTTAAAACAAACCATTCACTGGGTTAAAAAACAAACCATTCCCTTGGTTAAAACAACCCAATCCCTGGAGGCAGTGTAGAGAAAAAAATCTCTGATAGCCGAGGCACTCCTTAATTAAAATGTCTTTATTAAAGAAATGACATGTCCTAAAAGGACAACTTTAAAATGCATTTTAAAGTTGTCCTTTTAGGACATGTCATTTCTTTAATAAAGACATTTTAATTAAGGAGTGCCTCGGCTATCAGAGATTTTTTTCTCTACACTGCCTCTTAAGATATTTCATCTTGGACCGAAGAGCACCCAAACCAAACTGGAAAAGGATTGAGCACGCCATACGTCTTGAATTAACCCAATCCCTGGGTTAAATCAACCCAATAGCTGGGTTAAAACAACCCAATCGCTGGGTTTGTCCATTTTCAACCAAACTTGAGTTGTTTTTAACCCAGTATTTTTTAGAGTATAATATCATTTGTAAACACACACACAGAACATATCTGGACATTTAAAAGTGTATCAATTTCATGCACTAGAAGCAAAAAGTTGATATTATTTGCAAGGCCACAGAAGTGTGCTCAACACATCGATGTCCAGATGTTTGTGAGAGTGACTCAAGTGGCCACTGTGTGTTTGTGAATTGACCGTCTCTCTTCAGCATTGAGAGGAAACCTGGGCCAGTTGAGACGTGTAGGGGAAAGGAGAGGTTACTGTGGCCGATGGGAAGAAATAGCGCAGAGAACAGACGGAGGGAGGGGAACAGGGGACGCCCCTAAACGCTGGAAATTTACAGCCTACACTGCTCGCTATATGATTGACGTGGTTAGAAAAAACCTTCCAGTACGCAGGATGAAGATCCCTCACAAGCGTTATAACAGCGAGGCAAAGTCAAGCGACATGTAAGAAAACTAAATAAAGCAAATGACTCTTACACTGCGCTTGTAAACATTATTGTGAGTGTTGAAGAAAAACACGCTCACCCCCCGATTATGTCACTTCCCTTTTTGCTGCAGCTCATGAAACCACAACAGACACGATAACGAGCATCTTTCAGTCAGAGATGAGATCAGTGTGACAGGTGCATGAGACACAGTAATAATCGAACAGCCAGGTAAAGTGTGTGTTTATGTGGGTCGGCGGCGGTTTTTCCCGAAGGTTACTACGTGTCACACTCAGATATTTCTACCCAGTCTCATGAACACACATTAACATCTGATTTATGTACATTTGCATTCACACTACCAGTGAATATTTTTTCATGTTTTTGAAAGAAGACTTCTGTTCATTATCTGATCATAACTCCAGTATCAGTGTAATATTCCTCAGTGTAGATCGGCTGTTCTCTGTGTGAATATATAGTGCTTCTGTTCATTATCTGATCATAACTCCAGTATCAGTGTAATATTCCTCCAGTGTAGATCAGCTGTTCTCTGTGTGAATATATAGTGCTTCTGTTCATTATCTGATCATAACTCCAGTATCAGTGTAATATTCCTCCAGTGTAGATCAGCTGTTCTCTGTGTGAATATATAGTGCTTCTGCTCATTATCTGATCATAACTCCAGTATCAGTGTAATATTCCTCAGTGTAGATCAGCTGTTCTCTGTGTGAATATATAGTGCTTCTGCTCATTATCTGATCATAACTCCAGTATCAGTGTAATATTCCTCAGTGTAGATCAGCTGTTCTCTGTGTGAATATATAGTGCTTCTGCTCATTATCTGATCATAACTCCAGTATCAGTGTAATATTCCTCCAGTGTAGATCAGCTGTTCTCTGTGTGAATATATAGTGCTTCTGTTCATTATCTGATCATAACTCCAGAATCAGTGTAATATTCCTCAGTGTAGATCAGCTGTTCTCTGTGTGAATATATAGCGCTTCTGTTCATTATCTGATCATAACTCCAGTATCAGTGTAATATTCCTCCAGTGTAGATCAGCTGTTCTCTGTGTGAATATATAGTGCTTCTGTTCATTATCTGATCATAACTCCAGTATCAGTGTAATATTCCTCAGTGTAGATCAGCTGTTCTCTGTGTGAATATATAGTGCTTCTGTTCATTATCTGATCATAACTCCAGTATCAGTGTAATATTCCTCAGTGTAGATCAGCTGTTCTCTGTGTGAATATATAGTGCTTCTGTTCATATCTGATCATAACTCCAGTATCAGTGTAATATTCCTCAGTGTAGATCAGCTGTTCTCTGTGTGAATATATAGTGCTTCTGTTCATTATCTGATCATAACTCCAGTATCAGTGTAATATTCCTCAGTGTAGATCAGCTGTTCTCTGTGTGAATATATAGTGCTTCTGTTCATTATCTGATCATAACTCCAGTATCAGTGTAATATTCCTCCAGTGTAGATCAGCTGTTCTCTGTGTGAATATATAGTGCAGTGTGATTTATACCTGTGATCAAAGCTGAATTTATCATCATTACTCCAGTTTTCAGTGTCACATGATCCTTCACTAATCATTCTTATGTGAGGATCTGATGCCCATGAAACATTTGCTGCTTCATATTACTAATGGTTTCAAATAAATGCTGTTCTTTTGAACTTGCTACACATCAACGAATCCTGAAAACTAAAATGTATCACTTCGTTCTGTCATGAAACTGGCGCAGGCTGATTGGTTCATAACTCAATCTGCTTGCAATCACATCATTCTGCTGTTATTGCTGCTGCTGCTGTTATTTCTGCTGCTGCTGTTATTGCTGCTGCTGTTATTTCTGCTGCTGCTGTTATTTCTGCTGCTGTTATTGATGCTGCTGTTATTGATGCTGCTGCTGTTATTGCTGCTGCTGTTATTGCTGCTGTTATTGATGCTGCTGCTGTTATTGATGCTGATGCTGTTATTGATGCTGCTGTTATTGCTGCTGCTGCTGTTATTGCTGCTGCTGTTATTGCTGCTGCTGTTATTGCTGCTGCTGCTGTTATTGCTGCTGCTGCTGTTATTGCTGCTGCTGTTATTGCTGCTGCTGCTGTTATTGCTGCTGCTGCTGTTATTGCTGCTGCTGCTGTTATTGCTGCTGCTGTTATTGCTGCTGCTGTTATTGCTGCTGCTGTTGATGCTGCTGTTATTGATGCTGCTGCTGTTATTGATGCTGCTGTTATTGCTGCTGCTGTAAACGCTGCTGCTGTTATTGCTGCTGCTGCTGTTGATACTTCTGTTATGCTGCTGTTATTGCTGCTGTTATTGATGCTGCTGCTGTTATTGCTGCTGCGTTATTGATGCTGTTATTGCTGCCGTTATGCTGCTGCCGTTATTGCTGCTATTGTTATTGCTGCTGCCGTTATTGCTGCTGTTATTGCTGCTGCTGCTGTTATTGCTGCTGCTGTTATTTCTGCTGCTGCTGTTATTTCTGCTGCTGCTGTTATTGCTGCTGCTGTTATTGCTGCTGCTGTTATTGATGCTGCTGTTATTGATGCTGCTGCTGTTATTGCTGCTGCTGTTATTGATGCTGCTGCTGTTATTGATGCTGCTGCTGTTATTGATACTTCTGTTATTGATGCTGCTGCTGTTATTGATGCTGCTGTTATTGCTGCTGCTGTTATTGATGCTGCTGCTGTTATTGCTGCTGCTGCTGTTATTTCTGCTGCTGCTGTTATTGCTGCTGCTGCTGTGCTGTTATTGATGCTGCTGTTATTGCTGCTGTTATTGCTGCTGCTGTTATTGCTGCTGCTGTTATTGCTGCTGCTGTTATTGCTGCTGCTGTTATTGATGCTGCTGTTATTGCTGTTGCTGTTATTGCTGCTGTTATTGCTGCTGCTGTTATTGCTGCTGCTGGTGTTATTGCTGCTGCTGTTATTGATGCTGCTGTTATTGCTGCTGCTGTTATTGCTGCTGCTGTTATTGCTGCTGCTGTTATTGATGCTGCTGTTATTGATGCTGCTGTTATTGCTGCTGTTATTGATGCTGCTGTTATTGCTGCTGCTGTTATTGATGCTGCTGCTGTTATTGATGCTGCTGTTATTGCTGCTGCTGTTATTGCTGCTGCTGGTTGCTGCTGCTGTTATTGATACTTCTGTGATGCTGCTGCTGTTATTGATGCTGCTGTTATTGCTGCTGCTGTTATTGATGCTGCTGCTGTTATTGCTGCTGCTGTTATTGATGCTGTTATTGCTGCTGTTATTTCTGCTGCTGCTGTTATTGCTGCTGCTGCTGTTATTGCTGCTGCTGCTGTTATTGCTGCTGCTGTTATTGCTGCTGCTGCTGTTATTGCTGCTGCTGTTATTTCTGCTGCTGCTGTTATTTCTGCTGCTGCTGTTATTGCTGCTGCTGCTGTTATTGCTGCTGCTGTTATTGATGCTGCTGTTATTGATGCTGCTGCTGTTATTGCTGCTGCTGTTATTGATGCTGCTGCTGTTATTGATGCTGCTGCTGTTATTGATACTTCTGTTATTGATGCTGCTGCTGTTATTGATGCTGCTGTTATTGCTGCTGTTATTGATGCTGCTGCTGTTATTGCTGCTGCTGCTGTTATTTCTGCTGCTGCTGTTATTGCTGCTGCTGTTATTGCTGCTGCTGTTATTGATGCTGCTGTTATTGCTGCTGCTGTTATTGCTGCTGCTGCTGTTATTGCTGCTGTTATTGCTGCTGTTATTGCTGCTGCTGTTATTGATGCTGCTGTTATTGCTGTTGCTGTTATTGCTGCTGTTATTGCTGCTGCTGTTATTGCTGCTGCTGGTGTTATTGCTGCTGCTGTTATTGATGCTGCTGTTATTGCTGCTGCTGTTATTGCTGCTGCTGTTATTGCTGCTGCTGCTGTTATTGATGCTGCTGTTATTGATGCTGCTGTTATTGCTGCTGCTGTTATTGATGCTGCTGTTATTGCTGCTGCTGTTATTGCTGCTGCTGTTATTGCTGCTGCTGCTGTTATTGATGCTGCTGTTATTGCTGCTGCTGCTGTTATTGCTGCTGTTATTGCTGCTGCTGTTATTGCTGCTGTTATTGCTGCTGTTGTGCTGCTGCTGGTGTTATTGCTGCTGCTGTTATTGATGCTGCTGTTATTGCTGCTGCTGTTATTGCTGCTGCTGTTATTGCTGCTGCTGCTGTTATTGCTGCTGCTGTTATTGATGCTGCTGTTATTGCTGCTGCTGTTATTGATGATGCTGCTGTTATTGATGATGCTGCTGTTATTGCTGCTGCTGTTATTGATGATGCTGCTGTTATTGATGCTGCTGTTATTGCTGCTGCTGTTATTGCTGCTGCTGTTATTGCTGCTGCTGTTATTGATGATGCTGCTGTTATTGCTGCTGCTGTTATTGCTGCTGCTGTTATTGCTGCTGCTGTTATTGCTGCTGTTATTGCTGCTGCTGTTATTGATGCTGCTGGTGTTATTACTGCTGCTGTTATTGATGCTGCTGTTATTTGCTGCTGTTATTGCTGCTGCTGTTATTGCTGCTGTTATTGATGCTGCTGTTATTGATGCTGCTGTTATTGATGCTGCTGCTGTTATTGCTGCTGCTGTTATTGATGCTGCTGTTATTGCTGCTGCTGTTATTGCTGCTGCTGCTGTTATTGCTGCTGCTGTTATTGCTGCTGCTGTTATTGATGCTGCTGTTATTGCTGCTGCTGTTATTGCTGCTGCTGTTATTGATGCTGCTGTTATTGCTGTTTGTTATTGCTGCTGTTATTGCTGCTGTTATTGCTGCTGCTGCTGTTATTGCTGCTGCTGTTATTGATGCTGCTGTTATTGCTGCTGCTGTTATTGCTGCTGCTGTTATTGCTGCTGCTGCTGTTATTGATGCTGCTGTTATTGATGCTGCTGTTATTGCTGCTGCTGCTGTTATTGATGCTGCTGTTATTGCTGCTGCTGTTATTGCTGCTGCTGTTATTGCTGCTGCTGTTATTGCTGCTGCTGCTTGTTATTGCTGCTGCTGCTGTTATTGCTGCTGCTGTTATTGCTATTGCTGCTGCTGTTATTGCTGCTGTTATTGCTGCTGCTGGTGTTATTGCTGCTGCTGTTATTGCTGCTGCTGTTATTGCTGCTGCTGTGTTATTGCTGCTGCTGTTATTGCTGCTGCTGCTGGTTATTGATGCTGCTGTTATTGCTGCTGTTATTGATGATGCTGCTGTTATTGATGATGCTGCTGTTATTGCTGCTGTTGATGATGCTGCTGTTATTGATGCTGCTGTTATTGCTGCTGCTGTTATTGCTGCTGTTGCTGCTGCTGTTATTGATGATGCTGCTGTTATTGCTGCTGCTGTTATTGCTGCTGCTGTTATTGCTGCTGCTGTTATTGCTGCTGCTGTTATTGCTGCTGCTGTTATTGATGCTGCTGGTGTTATTACTGCTGCTGTTATTGATGCTGCTGTTATTGCTGCTGCTGTTATTGCTGCTGCTGTTATTGCTGCTGCTGTTATTGATGCTGCTGTTATTGATGCTGCTGTTATTGATGCTGCTGCTGCTGTTATTGCTGCTGCTGTTATTGCTGCTGCTGCTGCTGTTATTGCTCGCTGTTATTGCTGCTGCTGTTATTGATGCTGCTGCTGTTATTGATGCTGATGCTGCTGCCATTGCTGCTGCTGCTGTTATTGCTGCTGCTGCTGTTGCTGCTGCTGCTGTTATTGCTGCTGCTGTTATTGATGCTGCTGCTGTTATTGATGCTGTTATTGCTGCTGCTGCTGTTATTGCTGCTGCTGTTATTGATGCTGCTGCTGCTGTTATTGCTGCTGCTGTTATTGCTGCTGCTGCTGTTATTGCTGCTGCTGTTATTGATGCTGCTGCTGCTGTTATTGCTGCTGCTGCTGTTATTGCTGCTGCTGTTATTGCTGCTGTTATTGCTGCTGTTATTGCTGCTGTTATTGCTGCTGCTGTTATTGCTGCTGTTATTGCTGCTGTTATTGATGCTGCTGCTGCTGTTATTGCTGCTGCTGCTGTTATTGCTGCTGCTGCTGTTATTGATGCTGCTGCTATTGCTGCTGCTGTTATTGTTGCTGCTGTTATTGATGCTGCTGTTATTGCCCCTGTTATTGCTGCTGCTGTTATTGCTGCCGTTGGTTACTGCTGCTGCCTGTTATTGCTGCCAGCTATTGTTACGTTGCTGCTGCTGCTGCTGCTGCCGCTGCTATTCCCGCTGCCGTTATTGCTGCTGCTGTTATTGCTGCTGTTATTGATGCTGTTATTGCTGCTGTTATTTCTGCTGCTGCTGTTATTGCTGCTGCTGCTGTTATTGCTGCTGCTGTTATTGCTGCTGCTGTTATTGCTGCTGCTGCTGTTGCTGCTGCTGTTATTTCTGCTGCTGCTGTTATTTCTGCTGCTGCTGTTATTGCTGCTGCTGCTGTTATTGATGCTGCTGTTATTGATGCTGCTGCTGTTATTGCTGCTGCTGTTATTGATGCTGCTGCTGTTATTGATGCTGCTGCTGTTATTGATACTTCTGTTATTGATGCTGCTGCTGTTAATAATTAATATTATTAATTCATCCTTGACATTAGGATATGTTCCAAAAACTTTTAAGTTGGCTGTAATTAAACCACTTATTAAAAAAACTTGATCCTAAAGAATTAGTCAATTACAGACCAATCTCGAATCTACCGTTTCTATCAAAAATATTAGAAAAGGCAGTGTCTTCACAATTATGTTCCTTTTTAGAAAGAAATTGTATATGTGAGGATTTCCAGTCAGGATTTAGACCGTATCATAGTACTGAGACTGCTCTAATTAGAGTTACAAATGATTTACTCTTATCATCTGATCGTGGTTGTATCTCTCTATTAGTGTTACTCGATCTTAGCGCTGCATTCGATACTATCGATCACAATATTCTTTTGAATAGACTCGAAAATCATGTTGGCATTAGTGGAACTGCATTGGCATGGTTTAAATCTTACTTATCTGACCGTTATCAGTTTGTAGCAGTAAATGAAGAGATGTCACACCGATCACAAGTTCAGTATGGAGTACCGCAAGACTCAGTGTTAGGACCGTTGCTTTTCACCCTGTATATGCTACCACTGGGAGATATCATTAGGAAGCATGGCGTTAGTTTTCATTGTTATGCTGATGATACTCAGCTCTATATTTCTTCACACCCTGGAAACTTACCAATTCAAAAGATTAACGGAATGCATAGCTGATATTAAAAATTGGATGAATAGTAATTTCCTGCAACTTAATTCAGATAAAACTGAATTTTTAATTATTGGACAGAAAAGCTCCACAAAGAGTGCCCTAGAATACTGTCTAACCCTCGATGGCTGCTCTGTCAAGTCCTCGTCGTCAGTGAGGAACCTGGGTGTGCTCTTCGATACCAATCTTTCATTTGAAAGCCACGTTTCTAGCATCTGTAAAACTGCATTCTACCATCTTAAAAATATATCTAAATTACGTCACATGCTTTCAATGCAAAATGCTGAACAACTAGTACATGCGTTCATGAGCTCAAGGCTAGATTATTGTAATGCTCTACTGGGTGGTTGCCCTGCTCGCCTAATAAATAAACTCCAGCTGGTCCAAAAACGCAGCAGCTCGAGTTCTTACTAGAACCAGGAAGTACGATCATATTAGTCCAGTTCTGTCAACACTGCACTGGCTCCTATTAAACATCGCATAAATTTTAAAATCTTGCTTATTACTTATAAAGCAATAAATGGTTTAGCTCCCCAGTACTTAAGCGAGCTCTTAACGCAATATACTCCATCACGTCAATTGCGGTCTCTAAACTCTGGCCAGTTGAAAATACCTAGAATATCTAAATCAACTGCAGGCGGTCGATCCTTTTCCTATTTAGCACCTAAACTCTGGAACAGTCTTCCTAGCATTGTTCGGGAAGCAGACACACTCTGTCAGTTTAAATCTAGACTAAAAACACATCTCTTTACTATGGCATACACATAGAACATTTTTAACTTTCTTTATTCAAATCAAATGACTGATTATTAGGCTGCATTAACTAGGTCAGCCGGAACCGGGAACACTTCCCATAACACCTGATGTACTCGTTACATCATAAAGAGTGGCATCCACACTAATGTTAGTCTCTCTGTTTATCCCGAGGTTTACTGCAGTCGGCGGATCCAGGCCGTGTCCGGATCGGATGGTGGACCTGCATCTGGACATGACCAGCTCATCCTGGAGTGTCTGCTGAGACCGTGTCCATTAGTGTCTCCTCTGAATTTGCCTCACCGGCACGTCATCCTCAATTAACCCGTCTCCGGCGCAATAACTCCGATCTTTCAAGTATTCATATTCTTGTGTAATCTACGCGCCATCCTAAATGAACCCGTCTGCGTCATACCCAAAATTTCGAATATTCCTATCTAATATGATTTAAGACCTGCAAGGTTGCCAGAGTAATAATTATACACTGTTAATAATAGGCCAGAGGAGAACTGGCACCCCGACTGAGTCTGGTTTCTCCCAAGGTTTATTTTTCTCCATCATGCCCTGATGGAGTTTTGGTTCCTTGCCACTGTCGCCTTTGGCTTGGCTTGCTCAGTTGGGGACACTCAAATTATGATCCAAGTTACTCAACTAAATATACAAATAGAATTTATTAATTTGGTCATATATAATTCTATAAACTATCCAAATTAAACTAGCTAAATCAAATTTTGTTGCAATGTTGTCCTGTTTAACACTGTGAAGCTGCTTTGAAACAATCGTCATTGTAAAAGCGCTATATAAATAAAGTTGATTGATTGATTGATTGATTATTGATGCTGCTGTTATTGATGCTGCTGTTATTGCTGCTGCTGTTATTGATGCTGCTGTTATTGCTGCTGCTGTTATTGCTGCTGTTATTGCTGCTGCTGTTATTGCTGCTGCTGGTGTTATTGCTGCTGCTGTTATTGATGCTGCTGTTATTGCTGCTGCTGTTATTGCTGCTGCTGCTGTTATTGATGCTGCTGTTATTGCTGCTGCTGCTGTTATTGATGCTGCTGTTATTGATGCTGCTGTTATTGCTGCTGCTGCTGTTATTGATGCTGCTGTTATTGCTGCTGCTGTTATTGCTGCTGCTGTTATTGCTGCTGCTGCTGTTATTGATGCTGCTGCTGTTATTGCTGCTGCTGTTATTGCTGCTGCTGTTATTGCTGCTGTTATTGCTGCTGTTATTGCTGCTGCTGTTATTGCTGCTGCTGGTGTTATTGCTGCTGCTGTTATTGATGCTGCTGTTATTGCTGCTGCTGTTATTTGCTGCTGTTATTGCTGCTGCTGTTATTGCTGCTGCTGTTATTGCTGCTGCTGTTATTGATGCTGCTGTTATTGCTGCTGCTGTTATTGATGATGCTGCTGTTATTGATGATGCTGTTATTGCTGCTGCTGTTATTGCTGATGCTGTTATTGCTGCTGCTGTTATTGCTGCTGCTGTTATTGCTGCTGCTGTTATTGCTGCTGCTGTTATTGATGATGCTGCTGTTATTGCTGCTGCTGTTATTGCTGCTGCTGTTATTGCTGCTGCTGTTATTGCTGCTGTTATTGCTGCTGCTGTTATTGATGCTGCTGGTGTTATTACTGCTGCTGTTATTGATGCTGCTGTTATTGCTGCTGCTGTTATTGCTGCTGCTGTTATTGCTGCTGCTGTTATTGATGCTGCTGTTATTGATGCTGCTGTTATTGATGCTGCTGCTGCTGTTATTGCTGCTGCTGTTATTGCTGCTGCTGCTGTTATTGCTGCTGCTGCTGTTATTGCTGCTGCTGTTATTGATGCTGCTGCTGTTATTGATGCTGCTGCTGTTATTGCTGCTGCTGTTATTGCTGCTGCTGCTGTTATTGCTGCTGCTGCTGTTATTGCTGCTGCTGTTATTGCTGCTGCTGTTATTGCTGCTGCTGCTGTTATTGCTGCTGCTGTTATTGATGCTGCTGCTGTTATTGATGCTGTTATTGCTGCTGCTGCTGTTATTGATGCTGCTGCTGTTATTGCTGCTGCTGCTGCTGTTATTGCTGCTGCTGTTATTGATGCTGCTGCTGCTGTTATTGCTGCTGCTGCTGTTGCTGCTGCTGTTATTGCTGCTGCTGTTATTGATGCTGCTGCTGCTGTTATTGCTGCTGCTGTTATTGCTGCTGTTATTGCTGCTGTTATTGATGCTGCTGTTATTGCTGCTGCTGTTATTGCTGCTGTTATTGCTGCTGTTATTGATGCTGCTGCTGCTGTTATTGCTGCTGCTGTTATTGCTGCTGCTGCTGTTATTGCTGCTGCTGCTGTTATTGATGCTGCTGTTATTGCTGCTGCTGTTATTGCTGCTGCTGCTGTTATTGCTGCTGCTGTTATTGATGCTGCTGTTATTGCTGCTGTTATTGCTGCTGCTGTTATTGCTGCTGCTGTTATTGCTGCTGTTATTGCTGCTGCTGTTATTGCTGCTGCTGTTATTGCTGCTGTTATTGCTGCTGCTGCTGTTATTGCTGCTGCTGTTATTGATGCTGCTGCTGTTATTGCTGCTGCTGTTATTGCTGCTGCTGCTGTTATTGCTGCTGTTATTGCTGCTGCTGTTATTGCTGCTGTTATTGCTGCTGCTCTTATCGCTGCTTTTATTGCTGCTGCTGTTATTGCTGCTGTTATTGCTGCTGCTGTTATTGCTGCTTTTATTGCTGCTGCTGTTATTGCTGCTGCTGGCTGCTGCTGCTGTTATTGCTGCTGTTATTGCTGCTGCTGTTATTGATGCTGCTGTTATTGCTGCTGCTGCTGTTATTGCTGCTGTTATTGCTGCTGCTGTTATTGCTGCTGTTATTGCTGCTGCTGTTATTGCTGCTGTTATTGCTGCTGCTGTTATTGCTGCTTTTATTGCTGCTGCTGTTATTGCTGCTGTTATTGCTGCTGCTTCTGTTGCTGCTGCTGTTGCCGTTATTGCTGCTGCTGCTGTTATTGCTGCTGTTATTGCTGCTGCTGTTATTGCTGCTGTTATTGCTGCTGCTGTTATTGCTGCTGTTATTGCTGCTGTTATTGCTGCTGCTGTTATTGCTGCTGCCGTTATTGCTGCTGTTATTGCTGCTGCTGCTGCTTATTGCTGCTGTTATTGCTGCAACAACTGCTGTTATTGCTGCTGCTGCTGTTATTGCTGCTGCTGCTGTTATTGCTGCTGCTGCTGTTATTGCTGCTGTTATTGCTGCTGCTGCTGTTATTGCTGCTGCTGTTGTTATTGCTGCTGCTGTTATTGCTGCTGCTGTTATTGCTGCTGTTATTGCTGCTGCTGCTGTTATTGCTGCTTTTATTGCTGCTGCTGCTGTTATTGCTGCTGCTGTTATTGCTGCTGT
>CM040914.1:15727884-15745384 GCA_023029165.1 Gobiocypris rarus
GGTTTGAGGAGCACAGCGAGTTTGAGGTGTTGACTTGGCCTCAAAATTCCCCAGATCTCAATCCAATCGAGCATCTGTGGGATGTGCTGAACAAACAAGTCCGATCCATGGAGGCCCCACCTCGCAACTTACAGGACTTAAAGGATCTGCTGCTAACATCTTAGTGCTAGATACCACAGCACACCTTCAGGGGTCTAGAGGAGTCCATGCCTCGAGGGATCAGGGGGACCAACACAATATTAGGAAGGTGGTCATAATGTTATGTCTGATCAGTGTACATACATAAATATTTTATATATTGAAAAACATTTATATATAAACAATCACACACGAGAACACTAGAGTTAATTCTCACAGAAAAAATTGAAAAACATCACTTTTTTTTAAAAGCCACAGGATTTTGATAGTATCAGTCAAACCAACACATCTGAAAATCGCTGACGCTGATCTCATGGTTTATTCTTACGGAAGTTTCAATACCATTGAGTTTACAATGTCTCAACATTAATGAGTCTCTGATAGGACGCAGCATGAGCTCAAACAAGCCTCTTCTAGTCTCAGCTAAAGTATAATCTGCACATGATAAATCAGACCAGTGCTTTTGGGAGTGTTTGCAAAGGTAAGAAACACTGCTGCTATTGCTCATAGTTAGGGTTTGCTCATATTTGAAGTATTAAACATCAGCGTTTGTGCTCCAGATATGAACGAATGTGATATCCAGGAATCATTTTACCCCTTTGATCATCAAAATTACATTTAAATGTTTTGTCTTCATGCATTCATGCTTCAGTTAGTATTTGCCGATCCATGAATGTAAATTAGTCTGCACAATGGCAAATGGAAATATTGGTTTAATTCAGACATGCATGTTTCACCCAGAAAGAGGAATAGGTTTCCATTTACAATGTGTTTTTGCAGTGGAGAGCAATGCAGCCAATCGCATATGGGATGCTTTTAGACTCAAAATGATTAATACATGCACACACAATTATCCATGAACTTTTCACTATCCACAAACAAATGCCTTTCAACTTGTATGTGCAAAACACAGAATTGAATGAATGTGCTGCAGTTTGTACAAATAGAGAATTTTTTTTTAATACAAATGTTTTATTTTGCATTAGTGTATCATAATTTGCACATGCAACAAATAAGATGTGCATTTGTGGATCATGTGACGCGTGTGCATTTATTGACGTCTTTTCTGCATTGATCTCATTTTATTCATTTGGATTTTGAGACTTTCATTTCATGTTTTCAAGCATTTCACAAACCACACACAAACAACTACCAGTGAATGCGCCTGGTGCTGATTATTAATGTATGCACAACTACCAAATGTGCATTTCTACATTAAAACTTTACAACTTGTATGTGCAAAATCCAGATTGACATGAATGTGCAGTATTTTGTACAAACAGAGACATATTTGTGAATACAAAAATTCGATGTTGGTCAGAATTTGTGCGTGCACGAGTACGATGTGCATTTGTGGATCCGGTGGCGCGTGTGCATTCATTGACTTCGTTTGTGAGTCGATCCTATTTGATTCATTTGGATTTTGAGACTTTCATTTCGCCAGTTTGGCCTTGCACGATCCACACACACAGCTGTCTAAGAAAACCTGCTACCACTAGATGGCAGTATTCTGCCGAAACAGACAACGGCACCGGAAGCGTTCTTCTGCCTATAAAACACTTAATATGAAATATAGAGCATAAAGTTTAGCCTACTCAATATCATTGAGTTTTAATATCATCGTCTAACTGCATTAAGCCACATTAAGCATTTTATTTTATAATAGGCTGATTAGGCTCTATGGGAGAAAACGCTTAGTCCCCACATGGAAAAATACTATTGTATATTAGTAAAATTATTCTAGTAACTACTATAGTGTTTTTGAGTCATTCTATAGTAAATGTACTACAGTAAATTAACGAAGTGTAGTAAATACTATATAATATACTACAATTTACTGTAATATGGTTACCATAGTATGGTTCAAAAACACTATAGTAGGCCTTTACTAATTTATTGTAATTTTACTATAATATACAATAGTATTTTTCCATGTGGGGACTAAGCGTTTTCTCCCATAGAGCCTAATCAGCCTATTATAAAAGAAAGCGCTTAATGTGGCTTAATGCAGTTAGACGATGATATTAAAACACTTTATGCGCTATATTTCATATTAAGCATTTTATAATGGTTTTCTATAGGAGAAAAATATTGAGATAAATGTTATGTTCATAACTTAATCTGCTTGCCTATACTGTTAAGCGTTTTTCTCGTCTTTATAATGAGGAAACATTAAGCGTTTTATAGGCAGAAGAACGCTTCCGGTGCCGTTGTCTGTTTCGGCAGAATACTGCCATCTAGTGGTAGCAGGTTTTCTTAGACAGCTGTGTGTGGATCGTGCAAGGCCAAACTGGCGAAATGAAAGTCTCAAAATCCAAATGAATCAAATAGGATCGACTCACAAACGAGTCAATGAATGCACACGCGTCACCGGATCCTCAAATGCACATCGTACTCGGTGCGCGACAAATTCTGACCAACATCGAATTTTTGTATTCACAAATATGTCTCTGTTTGTACAAAATACTGCACATTCATGTCAATCTGGATTTTGCACATACAAGTTGTAAAGTTTTAATGTAGAAATGCACATTTGGTAGTTGTGCATACATTAATAATCAGCACCAGGCGCATTCACTGGTAGTTGTTTGTGTGTGGTTTGTGAAATGCTTGAAAACATGAAATGAAAGTCTCAAAATCCAAATGAATAAAATGAGATCAATGCAGAAAAGACGTCAATAAATGCACACGCGTCACATGATCCACAAATGCACATCTTATTTGTTGCATGTGCAAATTACGATACACTAATGCAAAATAAAACATTTGTATTAAAAAAAAATTCTCTATTTGTACAAACTGCAGCACATTCATGCAATTCTGTGTTTTGCACATACAAGTTGAAAGGCATTTGTTTGTGGATAGTGAAAAGTTCATGGATAATTGTGTGTGCATGTATTAATCATTTTGAGTCTAAAATCATCCCATAATCGCAGACATGTTTGTTGGTCTCTTGAACGCAGTGGCCAATCAGGAGTGTTTAATTTAGGCAGAATCCACTCGCCGCTCAAACGTGCGGATCTGCACGCAAGACATGATTTAAAAGAGATGCACTGCAGATTTATTGATTATAACGGAAACTTTGCAATGAACTATAGGCTAGATATAATCCTTTCAGAATTTCAATAAAAGTAGAGACATAACGGCAATTGATAATTTTTTTTTTTGGCTGAAATTGTCCATCCATTGGCTAAAATGATTCGACTTTGGCTTGAAACAGCTAATAATGTGTTGCCAACAAAGCATGCATTCTTAGAAAGGCTTTGATCATAGAAAGACAGTGGGGAATAGCCCCGCCCCACGCTTACGGGATTGGTCACATTTGTGACGGGTGTTTTTGTCACTCCAGTTTTAACCCTCTGATGCTGTTTGGTCTTTTTCCCCAATTTTTTTACGTTTTTCTGATTTTTTTGCTTCATCGGAATTATACGAAACTTGATTAAGGATTTGGCACTTGCTGTGTGAACACAAAAACAAATCATGGACATGATTCGAAAAGGTGAAATGCTCCTGAAGAATAGCTTGCAGTAAAAAAACGAGCACATTGGAAATGATTGGGAGATTGATTTAGTGGAAGCGTTTGGTACTGCACCCATACGAACTCTGACTGAAAGCTCATTTACTGAGATATCAACCTCAAATTTGAAAAATAACTTGTTTAGATACATGTCTAGGAGTAATACATGTTTGAAAAAAAAAAAAATCATATAAAAAAATGTTGTGCCTTTTCCATAACAATAGACATACAATTCTGAAACTTTTTGAAGTTATCTTTTTAAAACTTTTTTCACTTCAGCAATAAATCTGCCATCTGTCTTTAAAAGCATTTTAACATTTCCGACAGTTGAAGTTGGAAGGTCTATGCTAAAAAAGTGAATAAATGGATTATAACTACTGCATAAATATAATTTAGTACCATACAATCCCCTAAAAATGCTAAATATTATTAATAATTTAAAAAAAAACATTATTGGACTAAAACTAGTATATTCAATTCATTTAAATATTTTTTATTTTTTATGTGAACAGCACTAAAGATAATATTCAGCAATGCTGTTGACTCATGAATGTGCGTCTTAAAGCATATTAAAACACAAAATAGATGTGTATAAACAACATTAAATCCTTATTTTCACCTTTAACATGCATTAACCTCCTTAGCTCTGGGACTATTTTTGGGGATTTCCTCCTGGATTTAGCTGACCCAAATTGAAAAGCTTCCCATACCCGCATACAGTGCTCTCTAAATACACAATTTTGGTGTCATTTTACAGGAAACCCTTTGAAGTTACATAAAACACTGCTAAAACATGTAAGTATATGTTGTCTGAGCTATAATTGTTTGGTTATAAATTCAGTGTTGAAAGTGTATATCTCAGGCCCTGTGTGCTCTAGCACCCTGCGGACAGTTTCGGCTGTTTCCACTAGATGGCAGCAAACACCGAAGAAATCATCTTGTCTGGATCATGTATGCAAGATTTATTCAAATGTATCTAAAGGGAGGAATTTTACCTTTTTATGTAATTTCCGCCTTTTCAGTTTGGGATTGGCCAAATTCAGCTGGAAATGGTACCAGAGTAATTTAGTGTTAATAAGTTACTCTGTGTGAAACAAATGCCAAAGTGATGCATATCTCGAGAGAGTAGAGACTCTAAGCTTTCAAATGAACCACACATGAGGTCAGAGACATTTAACATGTTAAGTGTATACTTGATGATCCTGGGAGTTTAAGAGGTTAACACAAACACACAATGAGCAATATACATTTACAGTAATTATTAATGTTAGTTCACAGATAATTAATCTTAAAATTGTATTAGTAAATGTTGAAATTAACATTAAGATTAATAAATGATGTAGACATTGTATGCGCTGATAATGAAACCTTATTCTTAAGTGTTACCGATATTTAAAAACGAAACAAAATGAGTAAAATATTAACTAAGCATAATAAATATAATACAAACTATGGTATCTTAATGAGTAATATTTTA
Source organism: Gobiocypris rarus (assembly GCA_023029165.1). Taxonomy (NCBI): domain Eukaryota; kingdom Metazoa; phylum Chordata; class Actinopteri; order Cypriniformes; family Gobionidae; genus Gobiocypris; species Gobiocypris rarus. Next base: position 15,733,017 of record CM040914.1, read on the forward strand.
CACTGGCAAACAGAAAAACAAACATGAATACAAACTATAAATGATACACTAGTGAAATGACACAGAAAACTTTAATATTTTACATTGGCAAACATCACATTTTCTTCATAAAAATGCAAAAAAATCAAATGCACAAAAAAAACAAACAGGGGTCTCGTTTTCTCTCCAATTGAATGTAAAAAGTACAAATAATCCCTGATCTCATGAGGCAATAAACTAATTCAGCAAATCCCATGAATGAAGCAATATGAAGAAACTGTTTAGATGTAACTCTATGGTGCCATCCAGTCTGATAATGATGATCATCAGTGTTGTAATGAAGCTCAAAGCCCTCCTCCGTCTTCTCTGATAGGTTAAAGCACAGGAAACTCTGCCTCAGTCAGGTTTTCCTCATCCACCGCTCAAACAGCACCAGCCGCCCATGCTCTCAGACCTCTGAGTCAATCCATGCAGGTCAGCCAAAGCCTCCACAGAAGGTAAGCCTTACAGCTGCTATAACTAACACAGCGGTCAAGCGCTACGGAACGCATCTCCGGAAAATCAAGAGGATTTAAAGCGAAGCGTTTGTTGAAAGCTGGGCACGTTCCAGAACAGTGGCGCTGAAGGTGTGTTCACATGCCAGGAATGCATTATGGATGTGTGTAAACAGGTTATGAATGGGAGGACAGCTGTGGGTGAGCCTTCAGGTGATTAAAGTTAACATTCCTTGGGCTCGCCGTTCGCAGGAACACGCACAGCATCTCACCGGCACCGGCCAGTGGTTAATGGAGGCTTGCTGAGGTATTGTGGGTAGTCGCTCGCTGTCAAGAGTCCTAGTCTCTATTTGAGATCTAGTCATTCATGCACAATCTCTTTAATACTTAGAGGTTTGATTGTTATGCTTTAACACTGCCGTTTTTGATCTGTGTGATTTTTAATGTGTTCAGAAGTCTCTTCTGCTCGCCAAGGCTGCATTCATTCGACTAAAAATACCACCAAAAAAAACAGCAATATTGTGAAATATTATTAAAATGTAAAATAACTGTTTTCTATGTGAATGTGAAAGCTGTTTCTGTGATGCAAAGCTGAGTTTTCAGCATCATGACCCTTCAGAAATCCTTCTTATATGAGGATTTAACGCTCAAGACACATTTATGATTATCAAATGTTGTGCAAAACATTTTATTTCAGGATTCTTTGATGAATAGGAATCTTTTGTGACATTGTGTTCAAAAGTTTTGGGTCAGTAAGAATGTATTTATTTATTTATTTTGGGGGGAAAAACTTCAAGAAATTCATATTTTTATTCATCAAGGACGCATTAAATTGATCAAAAGTGGCATTTATAATGTTACAAAAGATTTTATTTCAGACAAACACTGTTCTTTTGAACTTTCAATTCATCAAAGAACCCTAAAATAACATGTTTTACACAAATATTGATAAATATTAACGTTTCTTAATCATCAAATCAGAATGATTTCTGAAGGATCATAGGATCAAGTATAGGTTTTAATAATTTTTCACAATATTGTTGTTTTTGTTGTATTTTTAGTAAAATAATGCAGCCTTGGTGAGCATGAGACTCATAAAAACATTAAAAATCATACCATTTAAGTCATATATATTAATCATCTAACTCTTTTCTTTAAGGCTGGGACTGGTTGCACTGGGAACAGTTATTATATCCTTAATCTTATACGATTCTGAACAAAGTCTAAAACTTTGTATTGCAAGAGTGTCTCGTGTTTATTTGGATAAAAGCGTCTGTTAAATGAATAAGAGTAAACATTTTCAGAACAATCCACCTTTTAATGTAACTTGCTTTAAAACGTTATGACCAGTCTTGAAAAAAAAATGTGATGACAAACTTGTAAGACAAGTCTAAGCAGTTCCTGCAACCAGTCATAACTTCTTCAGGTCAGTTACATAAAATACACACGGGTCTAACATGGATCTGTAAAGTAAGACTTGGTAAACTGCTGGTTGTGTTTATGCAGCTGTATAACGTCTCTTACTGGAACAAGCAAGGGTGTTTTAATTCTAACCCACTGGCCACACTTCTGTTCATTGAAAACAAAAGCATGTTTTAAGAATTTCATAATACTTTCGAAAAGAAAAGAGGAAACTAAACTTGCCTCATTTTATCGACCACTGAACATGCACTCTTAAAAATAAAGGTTCATTTTTGGTATTTCTGCTTTCATAAAGATCCTTTAACATCCATCCAAAAGAAAGCTTTCACAGAAATGCCACAGAAGAAGCTTTTTCCACTTCGAGGCAATGGAAAGTTTCTATGGATGTTAGCGTTTCTTCATTGATGCCAATAAAGTTCTTAGGGCATGAAAAACAAGATTTGAACTTTTACATTTTTACACATTTGAGTGGACAGTGTGCGTTGTTTTAAACTGATACGGTATTAAACAGTACAGTAATAACACTGCAATACTGTGTGTATTTGACACATCAATGAATACAATTATGTAAAACCATGTGAAATCAAAAAAATATAACACAGCTTAAATTATTGCAAACGCAATTGAGTTTGTTCCCGATCAACCAGAAGATTTTATACAAGTTAAACTTCACACGTCTTTGATATCAGAACAAGACGACATGATTCCTGTAAAGATCTCTACAGCCGGTGAAGGAACAACTCTGTGGAAACCCAAATCTGACTATGTAGATAACACTCACACTCCTTCCAGTCTACCAGAGCACATTGATCTAGCGATTAGGTGTTTTCAAATCTCACCTGAAATGAGCAGAGTTGGAGGTAACGCATTACAAGTAACATGCATTATGTAATCAGATTACTTTTGTGATGTAACAAGTAACAAATTACAAGTAACTTGCATTATGTAATCACATTACTTTGTGATGTAACGACTAAAATAAAGCATTACAAGTAACTTGCATTATGTAATCAGATTACTTTTGATGTAACAAGTAACAAATTACAAGTCAATTGCATTATGTAAACAGATTAATTTCTGATGTAACAATTAACAAATTACAAGTAACTTGCATTATGTAATCAGATTACTTTGTGATGTAACAAGTAACAAGTTACAAGTAACTTGCATTAAATAATCAGATTACTTTTTGGTGTAACAAGTAACACATTACAAGTCAATTGCATTATGTAATCAGATTACTTTTTGATGTAACAAGTAACAAATTACAAGTCAATTGCATTTTGTAATCAGATTACTTTGTGATGTAACAACTAAAATAAAGCATTACAATTAACTTGCATTATGTAATCAGATTACTTTGTGATGTAACAACTAAAGTAAAGCATTACAAGTAACTTGCATTATGTAATCAGATTACTTTTTTGATGCCACAAGTACCGCATTACAAGTAATTTTCCTTAAGTAATCTGATATTGTTTTTGATGTAATGGGTAAAGTAACAAATTACAAGTAACATGCATCACGTAATCACTTTTTTGATGCTACGAGTAACTTTCCTTAAGTAATCAGATTACTTTTGTGATGTAACGAGTAAAGTAACACTACATGTCACATGCATTAAGTAATAAGATTAAATTTTTTGATGTAACAAGTAACGCATTACAAGTAACATGCATTATGTAATAATTTTACTTTTTTGATGTCACAAGTAACGTATTACAAGTAATTTTCCTTTAGTAATCTGATTATGTTTTTGATGTGACGAATAAAGTAATGCACAACAAGTAACATGCATTATGTAATCAATTTCTTTTTTGATATAACAAGTAAAGTAACGAATTACAAGTAACATGCATCACGCAATCACTTTTTATGCTACGAGTAACTTTCCTCAAGTAATCAGATTACATTTTTGATGTAATGAGTAAAGTAACGCATTACAAGTAACTTGCATTAAGTAATCATTTTACTTTTTTGATGCCACAAGTAACGCATTACAAGTAACTTTCCTTGAGTAATCAGATTACTTTTGTGATTTAACGAGTAAAGTAGCGCATTACAAGTAACTTTCCTTAAGTAATCAGATTACTTTTGTGATGTCACGAGTAAAGTAACGCATTACAAGTAACATGCATTATGTAATTAAATTAGGGCCGGGACTCGATTAAAAAAATTAATCTAATTAATTAGAGGCTTTGTAATTAATTAATCGAAATTAATCGCATTTTAATTGCATATAAATATTTGACCTGAGAACAGTGAGAAGTAATTTTTTTCACATGGATTTCTAGTATACCATTGAATAATGACTGAATACATAAGCTTAATCAACAAAATTTCGTTTATTTATTTGTGTCCAGCATTTTGCGTTGAGGTGATATTTGAGGCTCGATATGCAAATTCCTTGTTGCATAGCTTCCACACAACCATGCTCTTGTCGACGCTTCCATCCTTTCATTTTTTAAAACAAAATGTCCCATCCACGGGGCCAAGCAAAGCAGTCTCGTCAGCTTCTTCGTTCATCTTCACTGTGGTTTGTTGTGTTCAGAAGTCAAGAACGCTAGTTGGTGTTCCAGTATAATCGGTCCGTCGAAAATCATTCATTAAAAAACGTTCCGCGGTGCAAAAATAAGTTAAAATTGTTATCTATTTTTTGCGTAATTAATCTTAATTAACGCGTTAAAGTCACGCAATTAATTAATCTTAATTAACGCGTTAAAGTCCCGGCCCTAAATTAAATAACTTTTTGATGTCTTTTTTAACAAAATGGCTTTTAATTAGCTGTCCACTGTAGTGAGCTCTATGCATGAAAGGGTTACGAACCGTCCACTGAACTGTTAAGAACTGATCATTGAAAGGTTATTGGGGAAGCAAAAATGTTTCTTCTATTGCATCACCATTTTTGTAAGCATTATTTTTAAGAGTGAACTTGACTTGGACGTGAAACTGTCTCTGTATTTTCACAGAGAATCAATGGCTGTCGAAGAGCTGATGAATGCCAACTCAAGCTCCAACCACACCACCATCTTCCCCAGCGAGGGTGTGCGCATCCTGCAGATGATCTTGACCGTGGTAATCTTCATCGTGGGTGTTTCGCTCAACGGTCTGGTGGTCTGGGCATTGGGGGTTCGAGTTTGGTGCCGCAATAAGGGAGCTAGTGAGACGCAGAGCGCAGACAGCTTCCGGATCTATGTCGTAAACCTGGCGCTTGCAGACTTGGTGCTGCTGTTACGCACGCCACTAATGCTGCCCTACTTAGTGAACCACTTCAATTGGACATTGGGGGAACCCGTATGTAAGCTGACCATTTACCTGCGCTGCCTAGGATTGTATGCGAGCGCGTTCTTGCTGTGCGCTGTCGCGGTGGAGCGATGCTTGTGTCTGCTCAAACCAGTTTGGGCAAGATTGAAGCGTCCTCGTTGGGCCGTGCCGTTGGCCTGCGCTGCAATCTGGGTGTTAGCGGCAGTCTTCGCTTCTCCCTACATTGACTCAGCCAAAGTCATTCTCTGGGAGAACCATAAGGCCTGCACAGAAACGGATATGGGAGTAGGACAAGCCTTAATAGTTGTGGAAACCACGGCCGGATTCTTGCTACCGCTGGTGATCTTCTTGTCATGCAATATCGCGGTGATTTTCTGTGCAAAGAAGGCTGAAGGCGCAATGTGTTCTCCTACCTCGTCATCTGGACCAAGTTACACATCCCAACGACTGATCCGTCTCTACCGGGTCCTCTTCCTCACCATGCTCCTCTTCCTCACCTGCTGGGTGCCTTACTTCACCTGCCGCTTCTTAAGGGCTCTCTCACACGAACGGCCGACCTGGAAGAATCTCAAACAAGGCGCGATTGGAGGCGCTTACGTGGCGCTGTTTCTAGTTTACATAAAGAGCGCGCTCAACCCCATCCTGTACGTGTTCGCCGCTCGTGGACTCGGCCGAACCATTCGCGCCTCACTTCTCTCGACAATGGAGCGCGTCTTCAATGAGGAATTATCCGAGTCTTTGCGGAGAAAGTCCTTACGGAGGAGAGACTCTCAGTTTTAGGGGAGTCTGAAGAGGCCGATCTGCGAGAGTTGAGGTCAAGAAATCTGCACATCCCCTAAAGCACATGGTGTACCTCACATCACATGCGGTATAAATCTCTGCATGAGAGATGAACTGAGACGCTGCATTCAGTTTTATAACCATTTGATGGACATGAAAGCATTTCAGACACCAATGATTCTGTGTGGTTGTTTTTTAATCTTGTGATGTAGTATTGTGTGCATTTTATAAACTTAACAGCAAATGGCTTGCTTTGACTGAAGGCTTTTAAGGCTTAAATTAAACATTAATAAAGACTGTATATGCAGTAGAAAAGTTACCCAGATTATTGGCAAAACATATGAAAGCAAGCACATCTGATACATCATGAGCAGAGAAAGCTAAATCTTCTGAATTCCAGCGTGTGTTGTTATTGTTGCATTAATGCTTGAGATGAATGTAATTTCTGTGTCTAGTTCTCTACACAAACTTGTCATTTTGAAATAAACGAGGAGTTATTTTGTGCATCAGCTGTTTCTGTCAGTGTGTGAAGCTTAAGAAACGTCTCTTGCTGTGATGGTCAGCCCAGGGTCGTGTCACGGTGAGCTTGTACTGCGTCCACCTGTTTGTGTGCGAGCTCCAGAAAGGCCCTCAGGTCCCCGAGCACCGGAGCCGTCTGAAGTGCTCTGACCACTGCCGGAGGATTGGGGACGACCTTCATGAGGTGCTCCTGAAGGAACCAAACACACGCTAGTTTAGCAGGCGAAACCAAATCACCTGCCTGACCTTCATTATGCTGCAATGACCCCTTTGTTTCGGATCCGACACGCATGTTTGTTGTGATTAACAAAAGCACATTGTGAATCGCTTGCACAACACTTCTGTTGAAACTGCTTTTCCTGAAACGATTGCATCAAGTCTGTCTGTATGACTTTGTTACTGTTCCATATAAGGTGAAGGCATGTTTCTCAACGTGTGATTTTAGTTCTGTGCACTATAGGGTGCATTTTCGGTGGAAATGCGTTGAGGAGGGTGTCAAAACCTTGTGCTATTTAAGCCCTATTAGAAGAAACAATACTCTGTTTCCACAACACACACGCAGGCTCGGCCTGAGAACATGCCCACTCTGTCTGGTTCATTAATCACAAATCAAGCGTTAAGAGAGTGCACTTCTCCCTTTCACTTCACCACCTGTCCGCAGTTTTTCAATGTTAACTTGTTAGATGGACGTGTTTGACCCTTATCTGGCATCTTTACAGTCTCGCAAATGCCATTTCTCTCGCATTTTTGAGGTTAAAATGTGAACCAGCCAATTTTCAAGATAACTAATCAGTACTCTTTTATCATCATCAGAGATACTATAAGTACAAGACGCTTTGTAGTCAAAGGTGAAAACCAAATGTGAATTCCAAAGTGATGAAATCAATATTGATACTACTCAGATCGCAACCAAACACACAAAACAACTTTCTTATTTGGGAGAAAGGTCACTAAAATATGGGCCAATTCACCTGAAATCACATGAAAACATAAAGAAATTACATTTTGCATTAGGAAAATAGACACTTATGACATTTGCATGGCAAATAAATAAGTTTTCCTTGTGAATCATCATTAATTGCAGAAACATTTTGTAATAACCATTATTCTTTCATGATTCTCAATATCTCTATTGAAATCAGCATTAAAGCATTAAGTAAATACTAACATGTATAAATATTTTCTCTAATGCAATAGAGATTTTTTGCATTACAGAAATGCAGAAATTGCTTAATTGTCAAAACAATATAGAAATATAGCTGCAAGCAACAATTATCATGGTTCAAGCGCTTTGAGCACATGCATAAAAAGGTCAAATGTTTTATTTAGCAAGCCTGCCACCACTTAGATCATAGATGGAAAGACCATTTACAGCCAATACAGGCGATTCACTGAGGAAATATGTGTTTTAAAGCTTTCTAACAGTTATCGAGGATGAGCCAAAAACCTAAGACTGGTTTGCGAAGGTAGGTTTTGAAACGATCTCCAATATTTAACGGTTTGATTGACAGCGGCGGTCCTAGAGGCAAAGCTGCTCAGAATGAAGAGCTCTGCCATATGGTATGAATGAAGTGAGTGTGTGCAAAAAAATCATGTCATATATAATCCTTTCCGCTCGTGAAACGTGAAAGCCCCCCCCGGTGGCCGATTGCTTTTGTAGTTCTCACAGGCCTCTACAGCCTAGAGTCGAACAGGCCCAGCGAGTTTCGTTCTGATCGGCCTCCATTAACCGATCATAACGTCATTGGCCGACGGCCGTGTTTTTCGAGATATGCGAATGTCCTCGTAGACGATCACAGCACTTTGGACAAAGATGCCGCACACCAGTTTTCAAGCCAACTTGACTGAATTTTATGTAGCTTTAACCGTTTAAGTGCTTTTTTTTTTTTTTATAGCACCACCAAGTGGACAGTCGCACAGATCGAGCCTTCGATCTGCACTGGTTTGGTTCCGATTGGGCGGAAAAATCCAAGCTACCTGAAAATTTCCCCAAGGATTCCAACTATGTAACTTGAGCCTGTGACAAAGGAGTTTTATGAGACATAATGTACTTTTGGTCGCTGTAGCGCCCCGTCAGGCCGATTGGGACGAGGATTGGTGCAGTTGTAGACTGTGTGAGTACTACCATCCCTCAAAGTTTCAAGTCTCTGCGGCTTACGGTTTGGTCTGAACCCTTTTAGGGGAGAATGCTGATCCTTGGAAATTCGAACTATTGCAATAGAGTTTCAGCGATACACACTTTAACCCCTAAAAAATGTTGAAACTGCTTTTCCTAAAAAGACTGCATCAGGACATGAAGGCATGTTTCTCAAAATATGATTTTAGTTCTATGCATTATAGGGTACATTTTCGGTGGAAATGCGTTGAGGAGGGTGTCAAAACCTTGTGCTATTTAAGCCCTATTAGAACAAACAATACTCTGTTTTCACAACACACACGCAGGCTCGGCCTGAGAACATGCCCACTCTTGTCTGGTTCATTAATCACAAATCAAGCATTAAGAGCGTGTGCTTCTCCACTTCACTGCACCACCTGTCCGCAGTTTTTCAATGTAAACGGGTGAAGGAGCGTGAGCCGTAAGTGTTTTTGTGAACACTCAGTTCTGTTGTGTTGCTTGGTGTATTACTTGCTAGTAGGAGGACTCCTTTCGAGTTTATATTTATTTATAGTTTATACTGTCATAGTAAATGGTATTTGAATTATAACCGCGTATGTTTAAATGAACAGCCGCATTGTGCTGGAATTGTAAGTGGTGAGTTTTTGCACTTAAGCTGTCCTATTCAACCATAGTTTCGTTTTGATTTGAGCCATTTACGGCCTTTTGTCTTTTTTGTGCTAATTATAAGAGCATGCACAGCTTCTTTTCAGAAGCGTCAGCGGAAGCGTTCAGCCTTCTCGTGTGAAGACCAAGACCTGCGACTAGGGGTGTAACGATATATCATTAAACGATATATCGCGATATAAAAATGTGACGACATGTATCGTTGATGGAAACAATATGATTCATGATATTTATAGTTGTTTTATCCAAGGCTCAACTTGCTGTAGTAGGCTTATTTATAATTATCAAAAACAGAAATTAACAAATGTACCACAAATGTAAATTCTTTCATCATGTAGCTACTCACATCATGTTGTTTTTAGTTTAACTTCCAATCACAAATTAAGATATTCTTTATGAAACCTGAGGGATTTCTGTTCCTCCATTTTTAAAGTCCATTCCTCTCAAACTTAAAAGATGCAAAAACTTTCATAAAGGCATCATAAAAATAACCAATCGAGTGTCTGATCCAAATCTTCTGAAGAGACACAATGGCTATATATGATTAATATATTTAACACAAGGCGCATACTGTAGTAAACGCGGACATTCAAATGATTGCATGACGCAACATGAAACAACATGAGAGGGAGTAAATGCAGAAATAAAATTATTGGATGAGCTAAACATTTACAGTTTGAGAGCGGTCATTTCGACACGCTTTCTTGTGATTAGAACTGTGATTGATTGCATCACCTGAAGTGCACGTGCTGCCGGAACGGCACTCTTCAAAGTGAGAGCGCATTTACATAATTTAAATCACCAGATCACATTTAGTTTTAGTAGTATGATTATTCAAAGCATTGTAGATGGTTTATTCTTACATACTGCATTAATAGCAGGAGAGGGGGGGCATAGCGAGCACCATGAGAGTTGCTGCCTGTATTGAAAGCGCAAGTAATGCGTGAGGGGAAAAAATTAAAGTGTACGGAGTTTCAGTGACATTATTACGTTAATAATCTTATAACATAGAATCATACAACGACTATACATAATATTGAATATAATGTATAAAAATGCAATGGGGGAATATTTGTAGGTCCTGATAATAATACACAAATAATATTATTTTAATACTAATACATTTTGGCTTAAAATATTGTGATATATATCGCATCGTGAGTTCAGTATCGAGATACATATCGTATCGTGAGTTCATTATCGGGATACATATCGTATCGTGAGTTCAGTATCGGGATACATATCGTATCGTGAGTTCAGTATCGGGATACATATCGTATCGTGAGTTCAGTATCGGGATACATATCGTATCGTGAGTTCAGTATCGAGATAAATATCGTATCGTGAGTTCAGTATCGGGATACATATCGTATCGTGAGTTCAGTATCGAGATACATATCGTATCGTGAGTTCAGTATCGGGATACATATTGTATCGTGAGTTCAGTATCGGGATACATATCGTATCGTGAGTTCAGTATCGGGATACATATCGTATCGTGAGTTCAGTATCGTGATACATATCGTATCGTGAGTTCAGTATCGTGATACATATCGTAGTGTGAGTTTAGTATCGGGATACATATCGTATCGTGAATTCAGTATCGAGATACATATCGTATCGTGAGTTCAGTATCGGGATACATATCGTATCGTGAGTTCAGTATCGGGACACATATCGTATCGTGAGTTCAGTATCGGGATACATATCGTATCGTGAGTTCAGTATCGGGATACATTTCGTATCGTGAGTTCAGTATCGGGATACATATCGTATCGTGAGTTCAGTATCGTGATACATATCGTAGCGTGAGTTCAGTATCGAGATACACTTGTGTCACGATTCTATGTATTGTTACACCCCTACCTGCGACTCTAACCCACTCCTCAACAACTTGTTTAAATACCATGCTATTATGGTTACAACTCCTGTTAAGATCCACATTGTGGTCATTTACTGCCCCCAGGTCAATCGGGCACCTTTATAGAGGAGCTGGATGTGCTGCTGTCCTCATTCCCAGAGGATGGCAGTCCCCTTGTAGTCTTTGGGGATTTCAACATTCACCTTGGCGAACCTTACGCTACAGATTTCCACTGCCTCCTAGCCTTATCTCGGCTCATCACTACACATACCCACACATCAGGCACCCACTTGACCTCATCTACACTCATCTAAAACCTAGTTTGTCATTCATTTGAATTTGAGGTGAAACATCTCTGTAGTTCAATGGGGTCATTCGACAGGAAGTGATGTACCTGTAGCGTCGGCTCATTGGCAGGGCGAGGCATCACAGCAGGAAGACGCAGGACCGTCTGTTCTGACAGCTGGAGAAACTGAAACAGATCAGAGTCACACACCATTAAACCACAAGTTTCAAGAGAAACCAGCATGTCATCAAATCACTGGAGCGAGCTTCAACCTCCTGCGCCTTTTCCTCTTCATCCTCTAGCTTGCTTCTCATAATCCTGCATTTCTCCTCCAAACTATCCATCTTCACCTCCATCTCCTCAAGAGTGCTAACGATCGAGCGCATGTTCTCCTAAACAGGACAAGCACACGCAAAGGTTAAGGGCTGGACATGCCACGAACAGAAGATCACGTGACCCGTTCATCACCTCTAGAGACTCGAGCGTCTTCTTGCCGTGCTCTGATTTATTACTCTCTGCTTTGAACTGTTGGGACACACGAATAACGTCTCCGTGTTTGCTTGGGGGAACAGGAAGCTGCGCACACCTGGCCAGGAACCTGCGAGAACATATTGGAAAAGAGTCCCAGGTCACACACTATTATAACGATAATAGTTCAGTTCACACAGAGGAACGATATCATTGGAGTCTAACGCTTTGAGAACATTACATAACTTTGAGCAAACGTTACTGGCAGAACGTTTGTTCATATCTTTGAGAGAACGTCCCCTGTGTCCTGTTCCTCTTACCGGTCCTTCAGGCGGTTGAGATGCATCTGCGATTCCTCTTTTTCTTTGCTTTTCAGTGCCAGAGCAGATCTGAGATAAAGGCATGAAAAAACATCACAATCAGACCGTGACGATGAGGCAATCCACCACACACACACACACACACACACACACACAGACATTACATAACACGCCGTTACTCACAGAATGGACA
>CM040914.1:15752884-15760384 GCA_023029165.1 Gobiocypris rarus
GCACTAATAACTCCGAGCATGTGCGATACGGACCACGATGCCGTACTGTCCTCTGCTGAAGGTGTGGCCGCTCCGGGCCGGCCCCTGGATGTCCCGCAGCTTCTTCATCTCCTTCTTTGCCTGTTTCACATTCGGGACCTTTTCCAGGAATTTGAGTTTGGGCTTCTCTGGAAGAACCACGTCTGCGATGGAGAAACACACACTCTTCATCACAAACTCATAAATACATGGAAAACCAGGAACTATTTATTATTATGCTTCAATACTAAATGTCCATTTTACAAAATTAATAATTATTTCGTTTTTTTTTTATTTAGTAAAGAAATATTATTATGAATTATATACAATTGTAAATTATTACTGAAATCACAATATTTTGAGCAATTATCAGAGCAAATGATGCTAATTACAGAAATCAAATATACAAATATGATGTATTTATTATTTATTTTATTTTATATATATATATATATATATATATATATATAAACACTGAGTATTGTAATTTTACAGTTGTAACGTTAATTACTTTTTTCTAAATATTGTACGTTTTATATTATTTCTACATGTATTATATAGCATATTAATATTTTAGACATTTGTAAATTATTGAAATATTACAAAGTTATTTTGTTTTATATTTAATAATTTATATATTTTTTATTTAACAATTAATAACAATAATATTATTATTAATTATATTTAATTGTTAATCATTCATATTATTATTAATACTTAGTGTAATTATCAAATCTCTGATATATTGCGATTTAATTAAATATATTAATGCAAAGAAATGAAAAGTATATATGAGTGAGACTTTAAATTGATATATATTTTACAGTGAAATATTACAAAAATGTATCACTTATTTTAGATAATATTTAATAATTAATTATTATAGCTATATTGATATTTAATGTGCAGCCCTTCAAACAAGCAAAACCTGGATTAGTTTGAGTCGCATTTTAAAATGCAATCAGGAGAAAAGCACATCATCATAATCAGGGATGGTTTTCCCCCCGGATCGCGCAGCTTCACATCAATGAAAGAGACTTACAGCTCACGTCAGAATGAACATTTCCTGATTATTTACCCCGTCTCATCCCAGATGTTCATGTCTTTCTTTCTTCAGTGGAAAAGAAATGAAGTTTTTTGAGGATATCATTCCCGGATTTTTCTCCACATAATGGTCTTCAAGGTCCAAATCACTGCAGTTTCAGAGGCTCTGACCGATCCCAGAGGAATAGGCTCTGATCCAGACAAACCATCCCACATTTACTAAAAATAAACATTTATACACTTTTAACCTCAAATGCTCGACTTCGGTGTTGTTCTTCTTCACGGCGTATGATGTCATCAGGTGGGAAAGGTCACATGACGCAGGTGGAAGTGCCGACCCAGTGTTAAAACGAACGAGCAAAGACTAAATCAAACGCCCTTTACAGAAATAAAGGAGAAACAACGACGGTGGACGATTTTACAGTCGGAGGAGAACATGAGATGGAGTTTTCCGGCACTTCCACCTGCGTCACGTGACCTTTCCCACGTGATGACATCATACGCCGTGAAGAAGAACAACACCGAAGTCGAGCATTTGAGGTTAAAAGTGTATAAATGTTTATTTTTAGTAAATGTGGGATGGTTTGTCTGGATCAGACCCTATTCCTCTGGGATCGCTCAGAGCCTCTGAAGCCCTTCCTCTGAAACTGCAGTGATTTGGACCTTCAGCCGTTGGTTCCCATTGAAGTCCATTATGTGGAGAAAAATCCTGGAATGATTTCCTCAAAAACTTCATTGAAGAAAGAAAGACATGCACATCTGGGATGAGACGGGGTGAGGAAACTAATCCTTTAAAAAAAATAAAAGGATAACATGCAAAAATGAAAGTGTGATTACCGCTGAAGTCTGGAGGAACATCATACGTCCTCAGACCCGCCGACAGGACCTTCATGTGGTTCTGCAGGACATCTGAGGGGAAACAGACCAGTTTACACTTTCAAACTATATATAAATACACTGTACACCGTATGCATTCACCACAGAATCAGCATATATACTATATTATTATTATTAAGATGATATATAATCAGTATGAAAACTAGAACTGATCACCATATTCATGAGCAAGTGAGATCCAGTAACCATACTATATGTCCAAACACATCTGAACAGTCAGTGATACTAATGTAAGTAATTCATATTTAATAAAACCATGAATATATGTGAGATTAACTGTCTTAAATCCACCTGACTGACCTGATGTCCTGACCAAGCCCTGAAACGCATTCTTCAGTGCCGAGAACATGACCGCTTCTATAGTTTAACTACATATATAAAACATAAACGCGTATAAATCTTCATCTCTTCTCATGTCTGAGTCACACCAGAGGTCGCCGCCATGTTTGATCAACATCCGGTGTGTCGCTGAAAGCCTGCCGGTGGACACAGACGAATTTTGGTGCTAGTTTGAAAGCAAACTAACTCATCAATAAACCAAGCAATTAAATGTGTTGTGAAAAAGTTAAAACAATTGCAAAATCATCAGGACAAACTAGCATGCTAGTTTATTTCTCTAGTATATGTAACATTATGCATACTTAATACTTTATGCATGCAAGTGCTACTTTTGTCCAAATGTGCACGTGCATAATATATCCAAAGCATTGCAAAAGACACATTCCTAAACAAAAATGCCACATTTGTTCGTTGAGATGATACATAGTAGCCTCTTGCTGAATTTAAAGTGTAACATTGTAACATTCGAAACGTTCCATGTTGAGAGGAGGCGGGGCTAATTTGCATATCTGTCCTAAATGAAGCAAGGGTGTTATATTCAAGGTATTTTAATGCATGAAGAAATTATTTTCACTGGGGTTGGGGGGGCTTAAACATGTAATTTTGAAGGACAGAGATGAGTTTTAAGGGATAAAACAGGGGTACTTTATGTGAAGCCACGCCCTAATAAGCGACACCTGTCACATGATCACTGATTATTCACATATTTACACATCTCAGCAAGCAGTCAGCAACTGAAGTCTGGTGTAACTTTATGTCTTCAGACTGCAGTGTAATCTTTCTCAGGTAAATCTACACAACTAATGCTTTAGTTTGCAGTGCAATGATGAATGATGGATTACAAAGTTCTTTTACAAGTATCTTCTGCTCACCAAAGCTGCATTTATTTGATCAAAAATACAGTCAAAAATCTAAAATGTTATTCCAATTCAAAATAACAATTGTCTATGTGAATATATAGTAAAATGTAATTTATATTGTGTTTTCAAAGCTGAATTTTCAGCATCATTACTCCAGTCTTTACTCACATGATCCTTTTTTTTGTTGCATATTCATATCTCAGGTCCCACATGATGTTGGAGAGCTCTGAGGCGAGCCGAAACCTGATTCAATCCGATTTTCCATATTCGTTTTCCGAGGACGGTCACCTGCGGCACAGAGAAACCCACAGACCCTACAGGTTCCCCTTCAAACTACACGACGCTTGTGAAACAGAGCGGGAGCACCGACGCCTGTGTCTCTACATCACCCAGCACGTGTACGGCCTCTTAGAGAGGAAGTTTCGGCTTATTAGGGTGTATCTGGAGGACAGCAGTTTTGTGTTTATGAGTCCAGGAGCACTGGAGCATCCCGGGAATCTGCTGGTCCTGATCCAGGACTGGGGAACGGTGCGGAGCGGCGTGTGGAGCTGGAAGCTGGCGGCCCACTGCGGTCTGGAGCGAGGCAGTCAGATCCCGTACCTGCGCTGGGCTTCGCTGGAATCATGTGCCGTTCTCCTGACGAACCCCAACGAAAGCCGACAGACTCAAGAGCATCACGTCCGGTTGGTTTGGGAACGCCTGGTTTCCCAGAGTTCCGCCGAGCACATCTTTGTGGTCGCACACGGATACGGAGGCCTGGCTGTTGTGGATCTGCTGTGCCGGCGGCTGGAGGATGTTCAGCGGCGTGTGAAGGCTGTGGCTTTTTTGGATTCGTCCCATAGCCTTTGGCATCAGCCGTTGGGAAACGCAGGACGCGACTGGCTGAAATCCCACTCCAGAACATGGATTCTCAGCACCAAACCCCTGAATCGCTCCGTGGGCTCGCTGAAGGCTGGTTGCACGCAGATTTCCGCAGGTACTCAGTGCCACGACTCCGCTCCCGCCGTCTGCATGGAGTCTGTGTTCCGCTTCTTCACCAAGATGATCAAACCTAAAGCCGCACCGACTCCCTTTGAGATCATCACCAGGAGCAAGAGCCGTGCCAATGAGCAAAATAACAATGTCTAGGACTGACTGATGTTCTTGAATCACAAATAAATTTCTTTGCATCACAATACAAATTCTTTTGTCATTCATATTCTTGTTTTATTATGGAATATTGCTATGATTTATCGGTGCACATTGAGCCACTAACCCATGCCACTAACTAACCCCTGCCACTAACTAACCACTGCCACTAACTAACCCTTGCCACTAACTAACCTCTGCCGCTAACTAACCTGTCACTGACTAACCTCTGCCACTAACTAACCCTTGCCACTAACCTCTGCCACTAACTAACCTCTGCCACTAACTAACCCCTGTCACTAACCCCTTGCCACTAACTAACCTCTGCCACTAACTAACCCCTGCCACTAACCTCTGCCACTAACTAACCCCTGCCACTAACTAACCCCTGCCACTAACTAACCCATTTCATTAAATAATGTAATGGCAATTAAAATGAACTCAGTGTAATTCTTCATCAGTAATTAGAATTATTCCACTACACAAACCTCTGCCTCTAACTAACCTGTCATTGACTAACCCCTGCCACTAACTAACAGGTCACTGACTAACCCCTGCCACTAACTAACCCTTGCCACTAACTAACCTCTGCCACTAACTAACCCCTGCCACTAACTAACCTCTGCCACTAACCCCTGCCACTAACTAACCCATGCCACTAACTAACCTCTGCCACTAACTAACCCATGCCACTAACTAACCCATGCCACTAACTAACCTCTGCCACTAACTGACCCATGCCACTAACTAACCCATGCCACTAACCTCTGCCACTAACTAACCCTTGCCACTAACCTCTGCTACTAACAAACCTCTGCCACTAACCCCTGTCACTAACCCATGCCACTAACCCATGCCACTAACTAACCTCTGCCACTAACCTCTGCTACTAACTAACCTCTGCCACTAACTAACCCCTGCCACTAATCTCTGCCACTAACCCATGCCACTAACCCCTGCCACTAACTAACCCATGCCACTAACCCTTCCATTAACTAACCCATGCCACTAACTAATCACTGCCACTAACTAACTCTTGCCACTAGTTAACCTCTGCCACTAACTAACCCCTGCCACTAACTAACCCTTGCCACTAACTAACCCATGCCACTAACCTCTGCCACTAACTAACCCATGCCACTAACCTCTGCCACTAACTAACCCCTGCCACTAACCCTTGCCACTAACTAACCTCTGCCACTAACTAACCCATGCCACTAACTAACCCATGCCACTAACTAACCTCTGCCACTAACTAACCCATGCCACTAGCTAACCTCTGCCACTAACTAACCCATGCCACTAACTAACACTTGCCACTAACTAACCTCTGCCACTAACTAACCCATGCCACTAACTATCCTCTGCCACTAACTAACCCATGCCACTAACTAACCTCTGCCACTAACTAACCCTTGCCACTAACTAACCTCTGCCACTAACTAACCCTTGCCACTAACTAACCTCTGCCACTAACTAACCCATGCCACTAACCTCTGCCACTAACTAACCCATGCCACTAACCTCTGCCACTAACTAACCCTTGCCACTAGCTAACCTCTGCCACTAACTAACCCTTGCCACTAACTAACCTCTGCCACTAACTAACCTCTGCCACTAACTAACCCTTGCCACTAACTAACCTCTGCCACTAACTAACCCATGCCACTAACCTCTGCCACTAACTAACCCATGCCACTAACCTCTGCCACTAACTAACCCTTGCCACTAGCTAACCTCTGCCACTAACTAACCCCTGCCACTAACTAACCCTTGCCACTAACTAACCTCTGCCACTAACTAACCCATGCCACTAACTAACCCATGCCACTCCCACACACGACACACAGGCAAGTGACGCATGTATGCAATATCCCGCAATAATATTAATAAAAGCTTTTGTTTATTGTTAGTTCATGTTTACTTGAGTAGTTAAGTAATGAATTCTTACTGTAAAGTAAAGTGTAAAGTAAAGTCTTGGTGTAAAAAATGAAATGTGTAAAGGTCAGTGTGAAATCAAAATGCTTTATTTTAAAAACATCATACAAAATTGTCACAATACAACAAGTATGGCAGAATAAATCCATGAGATTATCGTTTCCACAGGAAACTCCACACCTCCGTTCACTGACCATCAGACCGCGCTCCCTGACCAGTGTCCGTCAGCAGATGGGACTCTAGATGCCGTGGTACAGCAGGTCATATTTGGGAACGTTTCTTGGGTCTATCGGGCTTCGGACGATCAGTTTTCCTCTCATGGCGCCTCGATAGATCACTTCGATCAGATCCATGAAGTCCTGTTTGGTTTTGAAGCTTCCCACAAACTTGGTGTGATCTGGAGATCTGAACGTGTGGAAAAACATCAACATCTGAGCGGGGGCAGGAAGCAGTGGATGCATGAAGAGGAAACTAGAGGAGTCTGTCAGGACTTTCAGATCAAGGGAATGTTTAAATATCATCAACATGTTTTTACAAGTTGCTGATTTGATTTAACACGTTGAAGGCATGTTTCTATCACGATTAAGCATGTTTTAGCATGATTTACCAAGGTGCTAGCATGATTTTGTATGTTGTTAAAGTTTCTATCATGAATGAACACATAATTTAATATGTTGCTAATATGTTTCTTACATTGCTAACAAGTTTTAACATGATTTGGTACAGTGCTAACATGTTTTAACATGTTGCTAGCATGTTTGTAGCACACTTCCCATGATAAACAAGTTGCTAGTATGTTTCGAACACGATTAACACATTGCTAACATGTTTTAGTATGTTGTTAGCATGATTTTGTGTGTTGCTAGCATGTTTCAAAGTTTTTTTAACATTGCTAACATGTTTTAACATGTTTAACACCTTGCTTATGTTCCTAAAATGTAAAATTGCAAGCATATTTCTAAAACGTTTAACACACTGCTTACATGTTTAGCATGAGTTAGTATGTTGCATGTTTCTAACATGTTTTAACACATTGTTTGCATATTTTAACATGTTGATAGCATTATTTATAGGTTACTAGCATGATTTAGTATGTTGCTACTTTGCTAACATGTAGCATTTTTCAGCAGATTGTTAGCATGTGTTCAACATGTTTTAGCACACTGTTAATATGTTGCTAGAATGATTTCACAGTAGTGTGTATCCTCAGTGAACCACTCTGACATGTCTTTGGAAACTTCTGTCTCAGCAGAACTGAAATATAGTTTTACTCAAA
>CM040914.1:15762884-15795384 GCA_023029165.1 Gobiocypris rarus
CGCACGGGCATCCGCGTGACAGCAGCAGCAGCAGCGCGCGTGTCCTTCTGAGGAACACAGAGATACAGCCCATGGTATATTGACTCTACTTTATTGATGTGTGTGAATGTTATTATAGCTATAGAGGAGGCCGGGGCTAGTTGTCACAGTTCTATTATATCTCATAAATACTGGTTTTCACTCAATTTCACATCGAACGAATTGTCTTGGAATATGTTTTGTGAATTCTACATACAAACATATCTTGTGTGTGTTGCCTGTGACATTTTTGCTGTTTCTTAATTGTTTGTTGTTGACATTCTGCAGTTTAAATGTTTCTGATGTGACGTCATGCCTTTACAATAAGGTTTCATTTGTTAAAGCTGCACTATGTAACTTTCGTGTGCTCAAAATCGACTGAGCAAGTACATCATGCATCCGTTTTCCAAACCGTGTTTTTGTCTTAAGCTGAATCGCTATGATAAGTGTTTATATTGGGACTATTTTAGTCCGGTTCGTGTCGCAGCGCTGCGGAGGAGCACACGTGACTCGCCATACACACAGAGAGCGGCTACAGTGTTCGTATGCAGTTCTGTTTGTTAACCACTAGAGCGCCAAAAGTTACATAGTGCTACACATACAGCTGTTCATGTTAGTTACCAGAGCATTAACTAATGTTGAAGCAACATTCAGCAATGCTGTAGAAGTGCAGTTCATGTAAACGAATGAAACCTTATTGAAAAGTGTTACCAAATGATATTCTGGCTCTTCCCAGCTTTATAATGGCAGGGGATGAGAGATTCCGACCCTCATGAAAGCTCATCCCTCCAGTGATCAGACCGTCGGAAGCAGAGAACAATATCCATATTAATAACTTATTATATTATATAAACTATATTATATAAACCATATTATATATTCCATATTATATAAACTATAATCACTGGCTTCTGCTAACGGCCGTACACGAGTCGAGTTCTGGCTGGAGAGCGACCTCTGACCCGACACATGACGAGTGACCTCTGACCTGAAGCATGACGAGTGACCTCTGACCCGATGCATGACCTCTGACCCGACACATGACGAGTGACCTCTGACCTGATGCATGAGCTCTGACCTAATGCATGAAGAGTGACCTCTGACCCGACACAAGCTCTGACCTGATGCATAAAGAGTGACCTATGACCCGACACATGATGAGTGACCTCTGACCTGACGCATGACGAGTGACCTCTGATCCGACACATGACGAGTGACCTCTGTCACAACGCATAAGTGACCACTGACCCGATGCATGACCTCTGACCCGACACATGACGAGTGACCTCTGACCTGACACATGACGAGTGACCTCTGACCTGACACATGAGTTCTGACCTAATGCATGAAGAGTGACCTCTGACCTGACACATAAGTGACCTCTGACCCGACGCATGACGGGTGACTTCTGACCTGACGCATGAGCTCTGACCTAATGCATGAAGTGTGACCTCTGACCTGACACATAAGTGACCTCTGACCCGACGCATGACGGGTGACTTCTGACCCGATGCATGACGGGTGACTTCTGACCCGACACATGACGAGTGACCTCTGACCCGACGCATGACGGGTGACTTCTGACCTGACGCATGAGCTCTGACCTAATGCATGAAGTGTGACCTCTGACCCGACACATAAGTGACCTCTGACCCGACGCATGACTGGTGACTTCTGACCCGATGCATGACGGGTGACTTCTGACCTATGACCCCATCCATGATGAGTGAACTCAGAGGTCATGTGTCGGGTCAGAGGTCACTCGTCATGCTTCAGGTCAGAGGTCACTCGTCATGTGTCGGGTCAGAGGTCGCTCTCCAGCCAGAACTCGACTCGTGTACGCCGTTAGCAGAAGCCAGTGATTATAGTTTATGAAGTTATTAATATGGGTATTGTTCTCTGCTTCCGACGGCCTGAGCCGTGTGGATCACTGGAGGGATGAGCTTTCATGAGGGTCGGAATCTCTCATCCCCTGCCATTATAAAGCTGGGAAGAGCCAGTGTGAAAGAAGAAGATCACACACACCTAGGACCTGAGGGAAGTAAAGTATGGGATAACTCCGCCCCTGACTGTTCCTCCCGGTGATCCACAGATGATGCGGTAGGGCTGCAGCTGTGATGTTTCTGCACTCGTGTTCGCTAGCCGTGAGGCGGAGCTGCTCTTCCGCTCGGATTCAGGCGCTCCTCACCCTCAGACCCATCAGCACCACTCGGACCGCCGGAAAGATGCGGCAGAGACGCTGGACCTGGACATGTGGAAGTCCGTCATGAAGTCTCAAGCGCTGCAGGAGGAGAGGCCGAGCGACCCGAGCCGATCCGCGCTGGAGGCCAGCCGCGAGCTGGTGGAGATGTGGAATCAGGCGGGGAAGTTCGTTCCCAAGAACATCACGGATGAGCAGCTGGAGGAGCTCACCTCGCTCGGGACCAAGTCCGCCAAGAAGAAGTTCCTGAAGTTCCTCGCCATCAAAGAAGCGCACAAGATCTCCAAGAAGGAGAAGCGCGGGAAGAAGCCCGAGGTGAGCGCGGAGGAGCGGGAGGACGGGCTGAAGAACACCTTCCTGATGAGGTTCTGGAGCAGCTCCATGGATCGGCTGCAGAGCTGGCGTGTGGCGCAGGCCCTGCGCTTCGGCCAGCCGCTGCTGTACGACCTGAGCTACGAGCAGCACATGACGCGGCGGGAGATGGAGAACACCGTCTCACAGCTGCTGGAGACGGAGGGATGGAACCGGCGCGCCCCGGACCCCTTCCACCTGCACTTCTGCGGCCTGCAGCCGGGGGGCGCCTATCACCGCGAGCTCCTGAAGCGCTACGGCTCGGACACCTGGGAGCGGCTGCTCATCACGGCCACCGCGCGCCCCCCCCTGGAGCTGTTCCCCCGCCAGCAGCTGGTCTACCTCACGGCCGACTCGCACACCGTGCTGCGCGCCTTCGACCACAGGAAGGTGTACGTGGTGGGAGCCATGGTGGACCGGTCCATTCACTCGGGCGTCTCGCTGGCCAACGCCAAGCGCCTGAAGCTAGCCACGGCGCGCCTCCCGCTGGACGAGTATCTGGACTGGGACTCGGGCGCCAAGAATCTGACCCTGGATCAGATGATCCGCATCCTGACGGTGGTGAAGGATACGGGGTGCTGGCAGAAAGCGCTGGAGTTCGTGCCGAAGAGGAAACACTGCGGCTTCCATCCCACCGGAGCGCTCATGAGAACTGCAAAGACTCAATCCGGCCGAGGGCGAGAGAGAAACACGTGACTGATGATGTAACACCTCATATTCAATGATATGATATCAAATGCCTGTTATTTCGTGCACGAAGACAATAAAGTTTTGCTTTTTGACATTATTTTCATGACAATTAAATCAAAATAAGAAATTAAGAATTTTTTTTTCTTAAGAATTAAATTATTCTTATGACTTTATTAATATTAATCTAATCATTCAGTTCTTACAAATTAATCAATGTATTGTTCTAATTTTCTTATCTAATTATTAATTTCTTATTATTTTGCAGTTATTATTTTTAATTTAATTATTAAATTATTCTTACAAATTAATAGATTTCTAATTATTATTTCTTATTTTTAATCTAAATATTCTTTTTTTTTTATTAATGCATGTCTAATGATTAATATCTCATTTATGCAATTATTAATTTCTTATAATTTTGTATTTTAATCATATTCATTTCTTACTAAATGTATTAATTTATAATTATTATTTCTCATTATAATTTCGTAAAAATCTATTAATTTATTATTAAGGATTATTCATTTTTGTCTTAATGCATTTCTAATTATTGATTTCTTAAGAATTAATTTCCAATTTTTCATTTCTTATTCTAATTACTTATTAATATTATGAATTAATTTGTAATCTGATTGTTAATTTTTTGTTATGAATTAATGAATGTCTAATGATTTTCTCATTTATCCAATTATTTTTTATTTTAATTTCTTATTTTAATCAAATAATTAATTTCTTACAAAATTTCTAATTATTCAAATGTATTTTTATTAATCTAATTATAATTTTTATGGATTAATTAATTTCTCATCTAATTAATTTCTTCTTATGAATTAATGTCTAATTATTCCTTATTTATCTCATTAATTTCTTATGAAATATTTCCTAATTAATGTCTTAATCCAATATCTTATATAATTATTAAATTAATGAATGAATTATTTATGACAGAATCTGGCAAATTAAATCAAATGAGCAGAAAACACGATCTCACTGTCATAATGCAGATGAAAATCATCTTACACTTTCATTCATTAGGTCAACATTATGCTTTAATTTCAAAGAATCATTGCATCAAAAATACAATGTTTACTAGCATGATGGGAAAAACGGGAAAGAAAACGTCTCACTCCAAATGATTTATTTTGGTAAAGGAAGATGATGGGGAAAATATCACTGAAATACTTTAAAACAAAGATTTATACACTCCGGTCCCGGAGAACAAACGTGTGCCTAGATTCATATCCATACAGTATATAATACAGTCAGCATTATATCTCAGAAACACTGCATTATAAAACACGCCCTACACATTCATATCCATACAGTATATAATACAGTCAGCATTATATCCCAGAAACACTGCATTACATAAACACGCCCTACATTGCATTCACACCAACAGATGCCATAAACACACACACACACACACACGCGTTACACTTAATAACACGAGCGGTGTCATCACTTCCTCTCCGTTTAGCAGATCTGTGACGCGAGCTCTGTGTTCTGCAGAAGACATATAATCACACAGGTGTGTAAGACACGAGGGGATAAACCCCGCCCACACCTGAGCCAGGTGCTGTCTTTGCCTACAGCACGGTGAGCTCGCCGCTGCAGCGCTCGCAGCAGTTGAAGGTGATGTTCTCGTAGCGCGTGTATGGGTGGAAGCGGCCGATGCTCTTCTTACTGGGGAGGAAGGGCGAATGAGGCGGGTCGGACGGGGACGTTACGACTTCCTGTTCAGAGCAGGAAATGGGGTCGAGACTCCGCAGCACCTGGACAACAACCAATTGACAATCACAGAATTATTATTCATTTCTTTCTAATTGCTGATTTTGTATTATGAGTATAATTATTAATTTCGTCGCACCTTCTCTGCCATCTTCTCGGCCGGCGTGTTGCAGAGCTCTGAGCTCCTGGTCTGGTTCCGGCTCTGGTTCTGGTTCTGGTTCCGGTTCTGGCTCTTCTTTGGGCTCACGTTCCCCAGCAGGTGTGAGTTGATGGCGTCAGCAAGCTTGTGATTGGCTGCGGCCAGTTCTCCGGTGCTGAGTGGCTGCGTGCTGGGATAGTAGGTCTGCTGTCGACCCCACTGCAGAGACACCAGCAGCTGCTCCAGCGACCTGTCAATCAATCACACTCGCACTGTCAATCACACTCACACTGTCAATCACACTCGCACTGTCAATCACACCTGCACTGTCAATCACACCTGCACTGTCAATCACACTCACACTGTCAATCACACTCACACTGTCAATCACACCTGCACTGTCAATCACACTCACACTGTCAATCACACTCACACTGTCAATCACACTCACACAGTCAATCACACTCACACAGTCAATCACACTCACACTGTCAATCACACCTGCACTGTCAATCACACCTGCACTGTCAATCACACTCACACTGTCAATCACACTCACACTGTCAATCACACCTGCACTGTCAATCACACTCACACTGTCAATCACACTCACTGTCAATCACACCTGCACTGTCAATCACACTCACAGTCAATCACACATGCACTGTCAATCACACTCACAGTCAATCACACATGCACTGTCAATCACACTCACTGTCAATCACACCTGCACTGTCAATCACACTCACACTGTCAATCACACTCACACTGTCAATCACACTCACACAGTCAATCACACTCACACAGTCAATCACACTCACACTGTCAATCACACCTGCACTGTCAATCACACCTGCACTGTCAATCACACTCACACTGTCAATCACACCTGCACTGTCAATCACACTCACACTGTCAATCACACTCACACTGTCAATCACACTCACACTGTCAATCACACTCACACTGTCAATCACACTCACACAGTCAATCACACTCACACTGTCAATCACACCTGGACTGTCAATCACACTCACACTGTCAATCACACTCGCACCGTCAATCACACCTGCACTGTCAATCACACCTGCACTGTCAATCACACCTGCACTGTCAATCACACTCGCACTGTCAATCACACTCGCACTGTCAATCACACCTGCACTGTCAATCACACCTGCACTGTCAATCACACTCGCACTGTCAATCACACCTGCACTGTCAATCACACTCGCACTGTCAATCACACTCGCACTGTCAATCACACTCGCACTGTCAATCACACTCGCACTGTCAATCACACTCTCACCGTCAATCACACTCGCACTGTCAATCACACCTGCACTGTCAATCACACTCGCACTGTCAATCACACTCGCACTGTCAATCACACCTGCACTGTCAATCACACCTGCACTGTCAATCACACTCGCACTGTCAATCACACCTGCACTGTCAATCACACTCGCACTGTCAATCACACTCGCACTGTCAATCACACCCGCACTGTCAATCACACTCGCACTGTCAATCACACCTGCACTGTCAATCACACCTGCACTGTCAATCACACCTGCACTGTCAATCACACCTGCACTGTCAATCACACTCGCACTGTCAATCACACCTGCACTGTCAATCACACTCGCACTGTCAATCACACCTGCACCGTCAATCACACCTGCACTGTCAATCACACTCGCACTGTCAATCACACTCACACTGTCAATCACACTCGCACTGTCAATCACACCTGCACTGTCAATCACACCTGCACTGTCAATCACACCTGCACTGTCAATCACACCTGCACTGTCAATCACACTCGCACTGTCAATCACACCTGCACTGTCAATCACACTCGCACTGTCAATCACACTCGCACTGTCAATCACACCTGCACTGTCAATCACACTCACACTGTCAATCACACCTGCACTGTCAATCACACCTGCACTGTCAATCACACTCGCACTGTCAATCACACATGCACTGTCAATCACACTCGCACTGTCAATCACACCTGCACTGTCAATCACACCTGCACTGTCAATCACACTCGCACTGTCAATCACACTCACACTGTCAATCACACTCGCACTGTCAATCACACTCGCCTGCACTGTCAATCACACCTGCACTGTCAATCACACTCACACTGTCAATCACACCTGCACTGTCAATCACACTCACACTGTCAATCACACTCGCACTGTCAATCACACTCGCACTGTCAATCACACTCGCACTGTCAATCACACTCTCACTGTCAATCACACTCGCACTGTCAATCACACCTGCACTGTCAATCACACTCGCACTGTCAATCACACTCGCACCGTCAATCACACCTGCACTGTCAATCACACTCGCACTGTCAATCACACCTGCACTGTCAATCACACTCACACTGTCAATCACACTCACTGTCAATCACACTCACTGTCAATCACACTCGCACTGTCAATCACACTCACACTGTCAATCACACCTGCACTGTCAATCACACTCGCACTGTCAATCACACTCACACTGTCAATCACACTCGCACTGTCAATCACACTCTCACTGTCAATCACACTCGCACTGTCAATCACACTCACACTGTCAATCACACCTGCACTGTCAATCACACTCACACTGTCAATCACACCTGCACTGTCAATCACACCTGCACTGTCAATCACACCTGCACTGTCAATCACACTCGCACTGTCAATCACACCTGCACTGTCAATCACACCTGCACTGTCAATCACACCTGCACTGTCAATCACACTCGCACTGTCAATCACACTCACACTGTCAATCACACCTGCACTGTCAATCACACCTGCACTGTCAATCACACTCGCACTGTCAATCACACCTGCACTGTCAATCACACCTGCACTGTCAATCACACCTGCACTGTCAATCACACCTGCACTGTCAATCACACTCGCACTGTCAATCACACTCGCACTGTCAATCACACTCGCACTGTCAATCACACTCGCACTGTCAATCACACTCGCACTGTCAATCACACTCGCACTGTCAATCACACTCGCACTGTCAATCACAATCGCACTGTCAATCACACTCGCACTGTCAATCACACTCGCACTGTCAATCACACTGTCAATCACACTCACACTGTCAATCACACTCACACCGTCAATCACACTCACACTGTCAATCACACTCACACTGTCAATCACACTCACACTGTCAATCACACTCACACTGTCAATCACACTCACACTGTCAATCACACTCACACTGTCAATCACACTCACACTGTCAATCACACCTGCACTGTCAATCACACTCGCACTGTCAATCACACCTGCACTGTCAATCACACTCGCACTGTCAATCACACTCGCACTGTCAATCACACACACTCGCACTGTCAATCACACTCGCACTGTCAATCACACTCGCACTGTCAATCACACTCACACTGTCAATCACACTCACACTGTCAATCACACTCACACTGTCAATCACACTCACACTGTCAATCACACTGTCAATCACACTCACACTGTCAATCACACTCACACTGTCAATCACACTCACACTGTCAATCACACCTGCACTGTCAATCACACTCGCACTGTCAATCACACCTGCACTGTCAATCACACTCGCACTGTCAATCACACTCGCACTGTCAATCACACACACTCGCACTGTCAATCACACTCGCACTGTCAATCACACTCGCACTGTCAATCACACTCGCACTGTCAATCACTGTCAATCACACTCGCACTGTCAATCACACTCGCACTGTCAATCACAATCGCACTGTCAATCACACTCTCACTGTCAATCACACTGTCAATCACACTGTCAATCACACTCACACTGTCAATCACACTCACACTGTCAATCACACTCACACTGTCAATCACACCTGCACTGTCAATCACACTCGCACTGTCAATCACACTCGCACTGTCAATCACACCTGCACTGTCAATCACACTGTCAATCACACTGTCAATCACACTCACACTGTCAATCACACTCACACTGTCAATCACACTCACACTGTCAATCACACTCACACTGTCAATCACACCTGCACTGTCAATCACACCTGCACTGTCAATCACACTCGCACTGTCAATCACACTCGCACTGTCAATCACACTCGCACTGTCAATCACACTCGCACTGTCAATCACAATCGCACTGTCAATCACACTCGCACTGTCAATCACACTGTCAATCACACTGTCAATCACACTCACACTGTCAATCACACTCTCACTGTCAATCACACTCGCACTGTCAATCACACTGTCAATCACACTGTCAATCACACTCACACTGTCAATCACACTCACACTGTCAATCACACTCACACTGTCAATCACACTCACACTGTCAATCACACTCACACTGTCAATTACACTCACACTGTCAATCACACTCACACTGTCAATCACACTCACACTGTCAATCACACTCACACTGTCAATCACACTCACACTGTCAATCACACTCGCACTGTCAATCACACTCACACTGTCAATCACACTGTCAATCACACTCACACTGTCAATCACACTCACACTGTCAATCACACTCACACTGTCAATCACACTCACACTGTCAATCACACTCACTGTCAATCACACCTGCACTGTCAATCACACTCGCACTGTCAATCACACTCGCACTGTCAATCACACTCGCACTGTCAATCACACTCGCACTGTCAATCACAATCGCACTGTCAATCACACTCTCACTGTCAATCACACTCGCACTGTCAATCACACTGTCAATCACACTGTCAATCACACTCACACTGTCAATCACACTCACACTGTCAATCACACTCACACTGTCAATCACATCACACTGTCAATCACACTCACTGTCAATCACACTCACACCGTCAATCACACTCACACTGTCAATCACACTCACACTGTCAATCACACTCACCTGTCAATCACACTGTCAATCACACTCACACTGTCAATCACACTCACACTGTCAATCACACTCACACTGTCAATCACACTCACACTGTCAATCACACCTGCACTGTCAATCACACTCACACTGTCAATCACACCTGCACTGTCAATCACACTCACACTGTCAATCACACTGTCAATCACACTCGCACTGTCAATCACACTTGCACCGTCAATCACACTCCCACCGTCAATCACACTCGCACTGTCAATCACACTCGCACCGTCAATCACACTCGCACTGTCAATCACACTCGCACTGTCAATCACAATCGCACTGTCAATCACACTCGCACTGTCAATCACACCTGCACTGTCAATCACACTCGCACTGTCAATCACACCTGCACTGTCAATCACACTCACACTGTCAATCACACTCGCACTGTCAATCACACCTGCACTGTCAATCACAATCACACTGTCAATCACACTCGCACTGTCAATCACACTCGCACTGTCAATCACACTCACACTGTCAATCACACCTGCACTGTCAATCACACTGTCAATCACACTCACACTGTCAATCACACTCGCACTGTCAATCACACTCGCACTGTCAATCACACTCGCACTGTCAATCACACTCGCACTGTCAATCACACTCGCACTGTCAATCACAATCGCACTGTCAATCACACTCTCACTGTCAATCACACTCACACTGTCAATCACACTCACACTGTCAATCACACTGTCAATCACACTCACACCACACTCACACTGTCAATCACACTCACACTGTCAATCACACTCACACTGTCAATCACACTCACACTGTCAATCACACTCACACTGTCAATCACACTCACACTGTCAATCACACCTGCACTGTCAATCACACCTGCACTGTCAATCACACTCGCACTGTCAATCACACTCGCACTGTCAATCACACTCGCACTGTCAATCACACTCGCACTGTCAATCACACTCGCACTGTCAATCACAATCACACTGTCAATCACACTCGCACTGTCAATCACACCTGCACTGTCAATCACAATCACACTGTCAATCACACTCGCACTGTCAATCACACTCACACTGTCAATCACACTCGCACTGTCAATCACACTCGCACTGTCAATCACACCTGCACAGTCAATCACAATCGCACTGTCAATCACACTCGCACTGTCAATCACACCTGCACTGTCAATCACACTGTCAATCACACTCACACTGTCAATCACAATCGCACTGTCAATCACACTCGCACTGTCAATCACACCTGCACTGTCAATCACACTGTCAATCACACTCACACTGTCAATCACAATCACACTCACACTGTCAATCACACTCACACCGTCAATCACAATCACACTGTCAATCACACCTGCACTGTCAATCACACTCGCACTGTCAATCACACTCGCACTGTCAATCACAATCACACTGTCAATCACAATCACACTGTCAGTACCTGTGCGTGTGCAGCATGTCTCTGGAGAACTCGTCTCTTTCTCGCAGCAGATCCTCTATGGCACACTGAGCGTCTCTGGTCTGGCGCTGCAGAGATGCTCTGGCATTGGTCAGTTCCTCTGCCATCACACTACAAGAACACACACACACAAGCATTTTCACATGAACAAGCTTTTCCTATGTAGTGCCCAAATTCTGGAACAGTCTTCCTAGAGTTGTTCGGGACCCATCTCTTTAACTTGCCATACACATAACACACTATCACTTTTATATTCAATGAAATAAATGTGACCTGAACTGACACATCACATGTTTCTGAGTAGGGTCTCACCGGCTGGCGAGGAACTTGCTCCTCCACACGTCACACTGAATGCTCATGCGCTCCAGTTGCTCAGCCGTGTGCGTCAGGCTCCGCCCCAGCGCCTCGTTCTCCAGGATCAAGTGGTTCTTCTCTCGCGCGATTCGCTCAAAGTGATACTGCAGGTCATCGCCCACCGACGCCACCAGCAGCTTCTTCAGCTCTCGGTTCACCTGAGGACACGGCATGAACACTCAGCACTGGGAAATCCAGCTTTGATCACAGGAATAAATGACACTGAACTATATATTCACACAGAGAACAGCTGATCTACACTGAGGAATATTAAACTGATACTGGAGTTATGATCAGATAATGAACAGAAGCACTATATATTCACACAGAGAACAGCTGATCTACACTGGAGGAATATTACACTGATACTGGAGTTATGATCAGATAATGAACAGAAGCGCTATATATTCACACAGAGAACAGCTGATCTACACTGGAGGAATATTACACTGATACTGGAGTTATGATCAGATAATGAACAGAAGCACTATATATTCACACAGAGAACAGCTGATCTACACTGGAGGAATATTACACTGATACTGGAGTTATGATCACATAATGAACAGAAGCACTATATATTCACACAGAGAACAGCTGATCTACACTGGAGGAATATTACACTGATACTGGAGTTATGATCAGATAATGAACAGAAGCACTATATATTCACACAGAGAACAGCTGATCTACACTGAGGAATATTACACTGATGCTGGAGTTATGATCAGATAATGAACTGAAGCACTATATATTCACACACAGAACAGCTGATCTACACTGGAGGAATATTACACTGATACTGGAGTTATGATCAGATAATGAACAGAAGCACTATATATTCACACAGAGAACAGCTGATCTACACTGAGGAATATTACACTGATACTGGAGTTATGATCAGATAATGAACAGAAGCGCTATATATTCACACAGAGAACAGCTGATCTACACTGAGGAATATTACACTGATACTGGAGTTATGATCAGATAATGAACAGAAGCACTATATATTCACAAGGAGAACAGCTGATCTACACTGGAGGAATATTAAACTGATACTGGAGTTATGATCAGATAATGAACAGAAGCACTATATATTCACACAGAGAACAGCTGATCTACACTGGAGGAATATTACACTGATACTGGAGTTATGATCAGATAATGAACAGAAGCACTATATATTCACACAGAACAGCTGATCTACACTGGAGGAATATTACACTGATACTGGAGTTATGATCAGATAATGAACAGAAGCACTATATATTCACAAGGAGAACAGCTGATCTACACTGAGGAATATTACACTGATACTGGAGTTATGATCAGATAATGAACAGAAGCAGATATGACGCAGTTGACAGGCGACTCCCTCACACGCTATGCTCACACGTACCGGTTCATTGGTAAAAATAGCGATTTTCTCACAATTTACAAACATTTGGGATATTGTAAGAACTCAACTGAACAAAATATATAACACTGGCCTGGAGGTTTTTGGATATTTGACTGCAAAAATCCAACATAGTGCACCTTTAAGACTAAATATTGAAACAAAATATTTTTAATTATATTACAAAATTATTTAATTAAAATTAAAAAGGGCTTATCTGCATTAAATATAAACTTTATAAAATACTAAGCGAAAAATTCTTGTACTATGTATTTTTAAAATTATAACCGATTTAAAATGCAAGTATATAATCATTTTAAAAAGAATTAAAAAATAATGCTAAAAACTAATATATATATATATATATATATATATATATATATATATATATATATATATATATATCAAATTAAAACTTAATTCAAATGCTAACATCAAAATATATTATAATTTTATTAAAGCTAATTATTTAAATACTGAGAAAACTAAAATGTAATGTTACCTCGGTCTGCACGCGCAGCTGGTTGGAAAGGCCCTCTCTATCCTGCAGGAGACGCCGCTCGGAGTTCTGCAGCTTCTCCAGAGCGCTCCTGTAGTCCAACGGCTCCGGCTCCAGCGGACGCTCGTCCCCGTGCGGAGAGGACCCTCGGTCTTCAGCGTGAGGCCCCGCACGAGCGCTCCGGCTGATGGCGGCCCGGGGGACCACGATCCTCACGGCCTCTACCTCCGTGCACGCGTCCCTGCTCACCTTCCCCAGGTGTAAGACTCCCGGCGCCCCGGCTCTCGGACTGCGCTGCGGTGAAGACACCTTCAGGAGCGGAGCCTCCACCAACAGCTCAGGGGCCACCGCAGGCTTATCCGTCTCCATGCCATCACCGGGGCCGCGGACAGCCACATCTGTGACGGACACGTGTGTGTGAAGCTCAGCGGTTACAGCAGAACACACTGAAGAGGGAGGACGGAAGAACTCACCTTTGATGATCACTGTGGACATGACGGCCCGTCACCAGATCTCCAGCACCTGCACACACACATCAGCACAGCTCACACACACATCAGCACAGCTCACACACACACATCAGCACAGCTCACACACACACATCAGCACAGCTCACACACACATCAGCACAGCTCACACACACACATCAGCACAGCTCACACACACATCAGCACAGCTCACACACACACATCAGCACAGCTCACACACACACATCAGCACAGCTCACACACACATCAGCACAGCTCCCACACACACATCAGCACAGCTCCCACACACATCAGCACAGCTCACACACACATCAGCACAGCTCACACACACATCAGCACAGCTCACACACACATCAGCACAGCTCACACACACCAGCACAGCTCACACACACATCAGCACAGCTCCCACACACACATCAGCACAGCTCCCACACACACATCAGCACAGCTCCCACACACATCAGCACAGCTCACACACACACATCAGCACAGCTCACACACACATCAGCACAGCTCCCACACACACCAGCACAGCTCACACACACACATCAGCACAGCTCACACACACACATCAGCACAGCTCACACACACACATCAGCACAGCTCACACACACCAGCACAGCTCACACACACCAGCACAGCTCACACACACCAGCACAGCTCACGCACACATCAGCACAGCTCACACACACATCAGCACAGCTCACACACACACATCAGCACAGCTCACACACACACATCAGCACAGCTCCCACACACACCAGCACAGCTCACACACACACCAGCACAGCTCACACACACATCAGCACAGCTCCCACACACATCAGCACAGCTCCCACACACACCAGCACAGCTCACACACATCAGCACAGCTCACACACACGCATCAGCACAGCTCACACACACACATCAGCACAGCTCCCACACACACCAGCACAGCTCACACAGACATCAGCACAGCTCACACAGACATCAGCACAGCTCACACACACATCAGCACAGCTCACACACACATCAGCACAGCTCCCACACACATCAGCACAGCTCCCACACACATCAGCACAGCTCCCACACACATCAGCACAGCTCACACACACATCAGCACAGCTCACACACACATCAGCACAGCTCACACACACATCAGCACGGCTCACACACACCAGCACAGCTCACACACACATCAGCACGGCTCACACACACACATCAGCACAGCTCCCACACACACATCAGCACAGCTCCCACACACACACCAGCACAGCTCACACAGACATCAGCACAGCTCACACACACATCAGCACAGCTCCCACACACATCAGCACAGCTCCCACACACATCAGCACAG
This sequence comes from Gobiocypris rarus, assembly GCA_023029165.1. NCBI lineage: Eukaryota > Metazoa > Chordata > Actinopteri > Cypriniformes > Gobionidae > Gobiocypris > Gobiocypris rarus. The sequence goes on from CM040914.1 coordinate 15,778,531, forward strand.
CTCACACACACACATCAGCACAGCTCACACATACACACCAGCACAGCTCCCACACACATCAGCACAGCTTCCACACACATCAGCACAGCTCACACACACATCAGCACAGCTCACACACACATCAGCACAGCTCACGCACACATCAGCACAGCTCCCGCACACATAAGCACAGCTCACGCACACATCAGCACAGCTCACACACACACATCAGCACAGCTCCCACACACACATCAGCACAGCTCCCACACACACATCAGCACAGCTCCCACACACACATCAGCACAGCTCACACACACATCAGCACAGCTCCCACACACACCAGCACAGCTCACACACACATCAGCACAGCTCACACACACATCAGCACAGCTCACACACACATCAGAACAGCTCACACACACATCAGCACAGCTCACACACACATCAGCACAGCTCCCACACACATCAGCACAGCTCCCACACACACCAGCACAGCTCTCACACACATCAGCACAGCTCACACACACACACACATCAGCACAGCTCACACACACCAGCACAGCTCACAGACACACCAGCACAGCTCACACACACACACCAGCACAGCTCACACACACACACCAGCACAGCTCACACACACATCAGCACAGCTCACACACACACATCAGCACAGCTCCCACACACACATCAGCACAGCTCCCACACACACATCAGCACAGCTCCCACACACACATCAGCACAGCTCACACACACATCAGCACAGCTCCCACACACACCAGCACAGCTCTCACACATCAGCACAGCTCCCACACACACCAGCACAGCTCTCACACATCAGCACAGCTCCCACACACACATCAGCACAGCTCCCACACACACATCAGCACAGCTCACACACACATCAGCACAGCTCACACACACATCAGCACAGCTCACACACACATCAGAACTGCTCACACACACATCAGCACAGCTCCCACACACACACACATCAGCACAGCTCACACACACCAGCACAGCTCACAGACACACCAGCACAGCTCACACACACACCAGCACAGCTCACACACACACACCAGCACAGCTCACACACACACCAGCACAGCTCACACACACACACCAGCACAGCTCACACACACACACACACACACACACACACACACACACACACACAGCACAGCTCACACACACACACAAAGCACAGCTCACACACACACACCAGCACAGCTCACACGCACAACAGCACAGCTCACACACACACCAGCACAGCTCACACACACACACACACACACACACACACACACACACACCAGCACAGCTCACACACACACACACACACACACACACACACCAGCAAGCTCACACACACACCGGCACAGCTCACACACATACACACACACCAGCACAGCTCTCACACACTCACACACACACACACACACAGCACAGCTCACACACACACACACACACACACACACCAGCACAGCTCACACACACCAGCACAGCTCACACACCAGCACAGCTCACACACACACACACACACCAGCACAGCTCCCACACACACCAGCACAGCTCCCACACAACAGCACAGCTCACACACACACACACACACACACACACACACACCAGCACAGCTCACACACACACCAGCACAGCTCACACACACACATCAGCACAGCTCACACACACACATCAGCACAGCTCACACACACATCAGCACAGCTCACACACACATCAGCACAGCTCACACACACATCAGCACAGCTCACACACACATCAGCACAGCTCACACACACACCAGCACTGCTCACACTTACACCAGCACAGCTCACACACACACACACCAGCACAGCTCACACACACACACACCAGCACAGCTCACACACACACACACACACACACACACACACAAGCACACCTCACACACACCAGCACAGCTCACACACACACACACACCAGCACACCTCACACACACCAGCACACCTCACACACACACACACACAGCACAGCTCTCACACACACACACACACACACACACACACACACACACACACACACACATACACCAGCACAGCTCACACACCAGCACAGCTCACACACACCAGCACAGTTCACACGCTCTAAAGCACTTATGATACGCCCGCACAAGAATTAACATTGTAATAAACACAATTAAATTTAAAAAATGTATTATTAACATTTTATGATCCAAGTCTAGTTGATTCCTGCTCAGTAAAACAACTTTTTAACAAACAAATGTTATATTATATAACAATTTGATAAACCTTTTTTTCAAATGTTATATCAAAATGTACTTTATTAGTATTTTATGATACAAGTCCTCCTGCACAAAATATTACATTGTAATAATAAACAAAATTTAAATGTTATAATAAAAATGTTAATAAAGAAATATTATATTTAAATCTTTACAATAAAAATAACATTGTAATATAAACACATTTTATAATGTAGTTTTTTTAATACAATAGCATTGATTGTGGCAAACAGATTTTATATTTTATGACTAGTTTTTTTTATTTTAAAACTTATATAATAATAAATAATAATATGTTTATTTTATATAGCGCCAAAGTCGCTTCACAATGGAGTACAATAAATTACAATCAGAAAAGCAGCCTGTTCATTATAGCAAATAAACAAGCAGGTGTACAACAAATAACTCCAACAAAAACAAAGAAGTTATAGAATCAAAGAACAATTAACAGTAGCTAGTCATGTAGCATAACATGAAGAGGTGTGAGATCACATGAAGGCAGAGACGGTGAGAGAAAAATAATTATTTACTGCAAGGAGAAAAAGATGAGTTTTAAGTTTGGTTTTAAAAATCTGGAGAGTAGGTGCGTTACGGATAGTCGCGGGCAGCTTTTCCATCATTTAGGGCCAATTACACTAAAAGCCCTTCCTCCCATAGTAGAGCGTTTAAACTTGGGGATGACAAGCAGGTTTTTTGCTTTATAGACTAAAACTAACAGTTTGAACTCGATGCGACTGGCCACAGGAAGCCAGTGAAGTTGGTTGAGGATCGGAGGGATGTGTACTGATTTTTTATTAAATGTTAGCGCTCGAGCAGCAGAGTTTTGCACCATTTGGAGGAAATGTATAGCCTTAGTTGGTAAGCCGCTGTATAAGGCGTTACAGTAGTCTAATCTGGAGGTTATAAAAGCGTGAATTACAGTTTCAGCATCATTAGATATATATTTCGCAGGTGGAAAAAGCATGACTTTACTGTATGACCAATATGTGAGTCGAAAGATAACGTAAAGTCAAGCAATACTCCCAGATTTCGCAGTTTTTGAAGGTGTAATCTGGACATCATCAATGTCAATAAAAACGTCATCACGTGGCAAATTTTGTGATTTAGGGCCAATCAACAGGATTTCAGTTTTATCAGTATTAAGCTGCAAGAAGTTATCAGTCATCCAGGTTTTAAGTTCTTCAAGGCAGGAGTTAACAGAAGCGAGAGGATGAGATGAGTTTGGTTTAACTGTGAAATAAATCTGAATATCATCAACGTAACTGTGAAAGGCAAGACCATGTCGTCTGATTATCTGACCCAGTGGCAACACATAAATGAGAAATAAAAGAGGACCAAGTACAGAACCTTGAGGTACACCATGAGTGATAGTAACGGTACTTGATCGATATTTACCTATCCTTACAAACTGCTGTCGATCAGATAGATACGAGGTCAACCACTGAAGAGCAGCACCAGTGATGCCTATTTCAGATAGTCGTGAAACGAGCGTGGAATGACACACAGTGTCAAAGGCTGCACTGAGATCGAGCAGAACTAGGAAACCGTGTGCACCAGAATCAGAAACCAGGAGGAGATCGTTTAGCACTTTTAAAAGTGCTGTGATAGGGACGAAAACCTGATTGAAGTGGTTCAAAAATATAATAATATTATAATAAAATGTATATATATATATATATATATATATTATTATAATGATATACTATATAATATTTATCATAAATTATATATATTTTTTATTAATCTTATAATAAATATAGTTCACATTTTATAATAATTTTGAAATAAATTATGTAGTAAATTGTTTATATAAATAAATATATTATATATATATATATATATATATATATATATATATATATATATATATATATATTAAATATATGTATATATAATTTGATTTGTATTAAAATTTTATGATGCAAGCCTAGATGTCTCTTGCACAGAAAAATATATATTTTCGTAAACAAATGTTTTTGTATTTACAGAATATATACACACACACGTTGACAAGTGTAACACAAGTTTTGTGTGGTAAATCTAAATGTAACTGTAACAAACCAAAACACTAGAAGACACAAATCCTCATTAGTTAACGTTATTCAGGATTAATCCCGATGGAGCTGATCATTCATCATCATTACATAATAAAAGACCGATTCATCATAAGAGCCATAAATGAAAGATGTTTACATTATTAGCGCAAACACAAACACTGATCATAATAAACACATTCTCGACCTTTGTGCTGAGTTTATCTCTCTCTGTCTCTGTGTGTGTGTGTGTGTGTGTGTGTGTGTGTGTGTGTGTGTGTGTGTGTGTGTTTATCTGTGTGTGAGGCGAGTTTGCGTAAAGCTAACCGTCGCTTCGAGATTATTAGACCGATGACGTCACGCAAAGCCGCGACTCTCATCCAACCACGAAGATATCGATGACCGTACTAAGTGATAAATATTGATATTTCATAATAAATCTTGCCACGTACCTCACAGTGTCGCGCTCACACCGGATCCATGTTATCGCGGAAGCAGCTGATCGCGGCGAGCAGAACGGAACGGAAGTGCTCAGTACGTGTTTCCGCCGACTACACCGGACCGGATGTTATGATTCTGCCGCTGTGAGCAGGTCCGTGCGTGATTTTGATACAAATATCATAATTTAAACATCTGTGCCTATATTCATAAACAAGCACATTAGAAACAGAAATGCGCATACACATTAATCGATGTTGAAATATTGATTAATTTTAATCGCATATCATAGATTTATTATCACTGTCTTCTTGTGTTTATGTTTCTCCTGCTCGAGCGTTTCAGTAAAATGTCAAAATTATGACATACTAAACCATAATTACGACATAAAAGGTCGAAATTATGACATAAATCATAATTATGAGGTACAAATTTTGAGGTTAAAAAATATGTACCAGGTCATAATAATTGTGAGAACGTTTTTGACTATCTCACAATTATGACTTCTTAATCTCATAATTTACATGTTTTTTCTCCAAAAGGATGAACTTTTAATATAATTTATGAATTTTTAATTCAGAATTATGATTTACCTGATGTTGATTATGATGATGATGTTGTTGATGGTGATGATGATGTTGTTGATGGTGATGATGATGATGATGATGATGATGGTGATGATGATGATGATGGTGATGATGATGATGATGGTGATGATGATGATGATGGTGGTGATGATGATGATGATGATGTTGATAATGATGATGATGATGATGATGATGATGATGGTGATGATGGTGGTGATGATGATGTTGATAATGATGATGGTGATGATGATGATGATGATGATGATGGTGATGTTGATGATGGTGATGATGATGATGATGATGGTGATGATGATGGTGATGATGATGATGATGATGGTGATGATGATGATGATGATGATGATGATGATGATGATGATGATGTTGATGATGATGGTGGTGATGATGATGATGATGTTGATAATGATGATGATGTTGTTGATGATGTTGATGATGATGATGATGATGATGGTGATGATGATGTTGTCAGGTGTGATGGGAGTTCATGGACTGTGGAAGCTTCTGGAAAGCACCGGAAAACCCATCAATCCAGAAACACTGGAGGGGAAGATCTTGGCTGTCGGTATCCTTTACACTCTTCTTCCTCTGTGACACTGCAGCCTCATCAGCACTTCCAACAAGTTCCTCACTGTATATATACACCGATCAGGCATAACATTATGACCAGTGAAGTGAGTAACACTGATGATCTCTTCATCACGGCTCCTGTTAGTGGGTGGGATATATTAGGCAGCAAGTGAACATTTTGTCCTCAAAGTTGATGTGTTAAAAGCAGGAAAAATGGGCAAGCGTAAGGATTTGAGCGAGTTTGACAAGGGCCAGATTGTGATGGCTAGACGACTGGGTCAGAGCATCTCCAAAACTGCAGCTCTTGTGGGGTGTTCCCGGTCTGCAGTGGTCAGGATCTATCAAAAGTGCTCCAAGGAAGGAACAGTGGAGAACCGGCCACAGGGTCATGGGCGGCCCAGGCTCATTGATGCACGTGTGGAGGCGAAGGCTGGCCCGTGTGGTCGATCAAACAGGCGAGCTACTGGAGCTCAAACTGCTCAAGAAGTTAATGCTGGTTCTGATAGAAAGGGGTCAGAATACACAGAGCATCGCAGTTTGTTGCGTATGGGGCGGCATAGCCGCTGACCAGTCAGGGTGCCCATGCTGACCCCTGACCCCGCCGAAAGCACCAACAGTGGCACGTGAGCATCAGAACTGGACCACGGAGCAATGGAAGAAGGTGGCCTGGTCTGATGATCACGTGTTCTTTTACATCACGTGGATGGCCGGGTGTGTGTGTGTGGCTTACCTGGGGAACACATGGCCCCAGGATGCACTATCCTGAACTTAGAACCAACACAATATTAGAATGTTATGCCTGACCGATGTGTATATATAATGCAATGCAGAAAGTGATTGAGGCTTTAATCATCATAGCTGAGTTTGTATCCATGACTCCCGGTGCCAGACATCAGTATCTGGCTGAACCAGGCGGTCAAAGGTGTGCGGGATCGCGACGGGAATGCGGTTCAGAACGCTCATCTCCTCACGCTCTTCCATCGGCTCTGTAAGCTGCTGTTCTTCCGCATCAGACCCGTGTTTGTGTTCGATGGAGACGCGCCGCTGCTCAAGAAGCAGACGCTGGTGAGCTTCACACGTGCCTGTAAAACATGAACCTCACGGTAACGGCAATCAATAACCATCATCTGCACACGGTCAGGCCATCCGGAGGCAGAGGAAGGAGGAACTGAGCCGCGAGTCCAGACTGACCAATGAGAAGCTCCTCCGGACCTTCCTGAAGAGACAGGCCATCAAAGCAGCGCTGGGGGATCCCAGGTACGAGCCCTCATTCCTGCTCAAAGCTGTTCCACAGAATCACACGCTCTCTCTTCCTGCAGTCAGGAACCGGCTCCCAGCCTGTCGTCCGTGAGGCGGGATGATCCGGAGGACATGTACGCTCTGCCGGCGCTTCCTCCGGATGAGGACAAAGACCAGAGCAGGTGAGATCACGGACACACAACACGCGGTGAGGAGGAAGGAAAGGGTCTTCATTTGTGTCTCTGTGAATGTGTGTGTAGTTCAGAGGAGGAGCGAGATGGAGACGCTTCACTGCAGACCTACAGCAGGCTTCAGGTGAGCGGATCACAGATCCTAACAACATGCTAATTCATGCTAGCAGAATGCTAATTAATGCTAACAACATGTTAATTAATGCTTGCAACATGATAACAACATGCTAATTCATGCTAACAACATGCTAATTACTGCTTGCAACATGATAACAACATGCTAATTCATGCTAGTGAATGTTAATTAATGCTTGCAACATGATAACAACATGCTAATTCATACTAACAACATGTTAATTAATGTTAAAAACATGATAATTAATGCTACCAACATGTTAATTCATGCTAGCATCATGCTATTAATGCACATGTTAAAACATGTTAACAACATGTTAATTCATGCTAGCAAAAATGTTAAATCATGCTAATTCATGCTAGCAGCATGTAAAAATTAATGCTAGCAGCATGCTATTAATGATAACATGTTAAAACATGTTAATTCATGTTAACAACATGTTAATTCATGCTAAGAACATGCTAACAAAATGCTAATGCATGGTAACAACATGTTAACAAAATGCTAATTCATGCTTACAACATGCTAATTCATGCTAACTACATGCTTATTTATGTTATCAACATATTAAAACATGTTCATTCAATGCTAGCAACATGATAACTAATGTAAACCATGTTAAATCATGCTAGCAAAATCTTAATTGTGCTAACAAGTTAAAACAGGCTATCAAAACGATAATTCATGTTTTAACATGTTGTTAACACGTTTAATTAGCATGGTGCTAGCTTGAATTACTATGTTGTTAGCATGTTTTATCACTTTGCTAAAAACATGTTAATTAATGCTATCAACATGCTAATTCATGCTAGCAACATGTTAAATCAAGTTACCAACATGCAAAATCATGTTAGAAAATGCTAAATTATATTAGCAAATCATGCAAAATAATGCTAGCAAACATGTTAATTCATGTTAACAACATTCTATCAAAATGCTAATTCGTGCTAGCAATGTGTTAACAAAATGCTAATTAATGCCAACAACATGTTAAAACATGTTAAGAACATGTGGTAAAACATGTTAATTTGTGTTAAAAAATGATAAATCATGCTAGCAACATGCTAATTCATGTTAGGAATGTGTTAAAACATGTTAGCAAATTGCTAATTCCGCTTTACAGATGTTAATATTCAAGTCTTATAGTCGGGTTTATCAGATTAGAGCTGGATGATTATATAGTTACATCAAGCAGGTGAGATTTGCTGTAGTGCTTTATATTTGATGTGTGTGTTGTTCAGGAAGAGATCTATGACAATCCCAACTCCGTAGACATCAACTCTGAGGAGTTTTCCCTCATGCCACCGGAGATCAAACACGAAATCTTGAAAGAAATGAAGGAATTCAACAAGAGGCGACGCACACTGTACCACAAACCCCCCGAGGTAACCCTCACCCTCAGCCACTGATGCAGTTTACCGCTCACGCTCTCTCCTGAGCTCCTGCTCTCTCTCTCTCAGAGGTCAGGAGAGTTCTCGCAGTATCAGCTGGCGGGTCTCCTGCAGAGGAACAGACTCAACCAGCGTCTGGAGGGAGTGCAGCAGGAGATGAACAACCGCGGCCCTGGAGGAGCGGAGCAGCCGCACGACGAGAGCACAGATCAGCACATGGAGATCCGCCGCCTCGTGTCTGAGGACTCGTCCCACTACATCCTCATTAAAGGTCTGGAGAAACACTGTCAGAGAGCCTTTACTGCAGATCTGTGGCTTTCTGTAGCAGCACACACATGCTAAAACATGTTAGCAAACATGCTAATTAATGCTACCAGCGTGCTAATTTTTGCTAAAACATGTTAATTTGTGCTAACAACAAATGCTAAATCATGGTAACAACATGTTAATTTGTGTTAACAACCAATGCTAATTCATGTTAACAAACAGGCTAATTCATGTTAGCAAAATGCTAATTCATGCTAGCAATGTGTTAACATGTTATCAACATATTTGCAACATGTTAGCAAAAAATTCTAATTAATGCTAGCAGCGTGCTAATTCGTGCTAAAACATGTTAATTTGTGCTAACAACAAATGACGAATCATGTTAACAACATATTAATTTGTGTTAACAACCAATGCTAATTCATGTTAACAAACATGCTAATTCATGTTAACAAACAGGCTAATTAATGTTAGCAAAATGCTAATTCATGCTAGCAATGTGTTAACATGTTATCAACATATTTGCAACATGTTAACAAAAAATTCTAATTAATGCTAGCAGCGTGCTAATTCGTGCTAAAACATGTTAATTTGTGCTAACAACAAATGCTAAATCATGTTAACAACATGTTAATTTGTGTTAACAACAAATGCTAAATCATGTTAACAACATGTTAATTTGTGCTAACAACAAAGGATGAATCATGTTAACATGTTAATTTGTGCTAACAACAAATGCTAAATCATGTTAACAACATGTTAATTTGTGTTAACAACCAATGCTAATTCATGTTAACAAACATGCTAATTCATGTTAACAAACATGCTAATTCATGTTAACAAACATGCTAATTCATCTTAGCAAAATGCTAATTAATGCTAGCAATGTGTTAACATGTTATCAACATGTTTGCAACATGTTAGCAAAAAATGTTAATTAATTCTAGCAGCGTGCTAATTCGTGCTAAAACATGTTAATTAATTCTAGCAGCGTGCTAATTCGTGCTAAAACATGTTAATTTTTGTTAACAACCAATGCTAATTTATGTTAACAAAATGTTAATTCATGCTAGTTAAATGCTAATTAATGCAAGCAATGTGTTAACATTTTAACAACATGTTATCAACATGTTAGCCAAAATACAAGCAACATGTTAACAAAACATGCTAATTAATGCTAGCAGCGTGTGCTAATTAATGGTAAAACATGTTAATTTGTGCTAATAATAAAGGTTAAATCATGTAAACATGTTAATTTGTGTTAACAACCAATGCTAATTCATGTTAGCAAAATGCTAATAAATGCTAAAACATGCTAATTCGTGTTAATCTAGCTTATCTAAATATATTGTTGTACTAAAATACAGCAAAATAAACGTGTTCTGTTGTTCAGGGTCTCAGAAGAAGGCCAGCGCTCCGGACAGTCAGTCGGCTCCAGCGCTGTGCTCCAGCTGCCCGTGGGAGCGTACAAGGAGGCCTAAAGGAAAACCGGAGCCCTTGTGGCGGCCCATAACAGAGGAAGAGGAGAACAAGCCTTCCTCCTCCTCGTGTGCTGAGGAGGATGTGCCGGAGTCAGGAGAAGCACCGGCCTCTCCTCGCACGCTTCAGGCCATCCAGAGATCCATGCTGGACATCAGCTCTGAGGAGAAAGCCATCGATACGAGAGGAGGCAGGGTGACCGAGCTGAGGATGGAGACGGAGCGCATCCTCGAACTCTACAGGCCATCCAGAGATCCATGCTGGACATCAGCTCTGAGGAGGAAGCCATCGATACGAGAGGAGGCAGGGCGACCGGAGCTGAGGATGGAGACGGGAGCGCATCCCCTCGAACTCTACAGGCCATCCAGAGATCCATGCTGGACATCAGCTCTGAGGAGAAAGCCATCGATACGAGAGGAGGCAGGGCGACCGGAGCTGAGGATGGAGACGGGAGCGCATCCCCTAGAACTCTACAGGCCATCCAGAGATCCATGCTGGACATCAGCTCTGAGGAGGAAGCCATCGATACGAGAGGAGGCAGTGTGACCGGAGCTGAGGATGGAGACGGGAGCGCATCCCCTCGAACTCTACAGGCCATCCAGAGATCCATGCTGGACATCAGCTCTGAGGAGAAAGCCATCGATACGAGAGGAGGCAGGGCGACCGGAGCTGAGGATGGAGACGGGAGCGCATCCCCTCGAACTCTACAGGCCATCCAGAGATCCATGCTGGACATCAGCTCTGAGGAGGAAGCCATCGATACGAGAGGAGGCAGTGTGACCGGAGCTGAGGATGGAGACGGGAGCGCATCCCCTCGAACTCTACAGGCCATCCAGAGATCCATGCTGGACATCAGCTCTGAGGAGGAAGCCATCGATACGAGAGGAAGCAGGGTGACCGGAGCTGAGGATGGAGACGGGAGCGCATCCCCTCGAACTCTACAGGCCATCCAGAGATCCATGATGGATCTGCCGGCCCACAAACACAGGACGCACGTCATCACGAGCAGCTCCGAGGACGAAGCCGGTGCGATCCTGAGGGTTTCCTCACAGGAAGAGTCTTCAGAGCATCAGGCCCTCACGCCTCTTACTCCCAGTTCTGCAGTTCATCAGCATCTGAAGCAGAGACACGCGAGTGCTTCTGATCATCATCAGCCTGTGAATACAGACCGAACGCAAGACAACAAACCCCAGAGGGAAGAGGATGAGGAAAGCAGCTCTGAAGGTACACACACACACACACACAGAACAGGAAAATAACAGTATCAGTCATCAGATATGAGACAGATATTCAGCTGTAAAGCAGATCAATCTGACAGAGTAAGTCAATAATAATATTACTGAAACTTTAGTGCAAAGACCGTCAGTGGAAGAAGAATCAAGACACTGATGAGTGTCTCTCGACCGATGATGTGAGTTTGGGGCGGGACTATGGGTTTGTTCAACCAATGGGAGACAGGGGCGTGTCTTGAAGTCCCCCTGAGACTTTAGATTAAAGTGCACCTATTATGCAAAATTCACTTTTATAAGGTGTTTGAACATAAATGTGTGTTGTTAGTGTGTGTACACAACCACCCTATAATGGTAAAAATCCACCCACTCCTTTTTTTTAAAATCCCCATAAATCATAAGCAGTGTCTCAGAACAAGCAGTGACATCACACTGCAGAGGCCCCGCCCACACGTGTTGATGGACACTGACATACTAGCACTGACCCTCCTCAGAGAGCTGAGCGGTTCACAGTCCGCCATGTTTATCTCCTCCAGAGCATTAACAGCAGCACTCAAGAGATGTGTTCTTATTAAAGCTGCTAGAGTTCAGTCAGTCGAGAGCAGGGAGGGAATCTCTGTTGATCTTCTGCTGTTTGATAGAGAACTAGTCGAGTTTAATGACTACTCACGGATGTGATGACATCAGCTCTGTGCGCATGCCACAGGAGTGTGTGTGTGTGTGTGTGTGTGTGTGTGTTTGTGTGTGTTTAAGAGCGATAAGGCTTTAAAACGCATGCAGATGATAATATTTCATGATGATGAAGAACTGCAATGTCACATAAACGTGTCTGCGATAGAGATGATCATTAAAACAAACAGATATCATGTTTCAGTTTTCATTGTTCTGGTGTTCTCCAGCTGTGTAGGCTCCGCCCTCTCGGGTGGGGAGCAGCAGCTCATTTGCATTAAAGGAGCCACGCACAGAACAGCTCATTTTTGCCATTTTCAAAATGATATATTAAAGGATTTGTTAGGAATTTTGATCTGAAACTTCACACGCACACTCTGGAGACACCTGAGACATACACTCACCTAAAGGATTATTAGGAGCACACACTAATACTGTGTTTGACCCTTTCTCCTTCAGAACTGCCTTAATTCTACGTGGCATTGATTCAACAGGTGCTGAAAGCATTCTTTAGAAATGTTGGCCCATATTGATAGGATAGCATCTTGCAGTTGATGGAGATTTGTGGGATGCACATCCAGGGCACAGCTCCGTTCCACCACATCCCAAAGATGCTCTATTGGGTTGAGATCTGGTGACTGTGGGGGCCATTTTAGTTCAGTGAACTCATTGTCATGTTCAAGAAACCAATTTGAAATGATTGGAGCTTTGTGACATGGAGCATTATCCTGCTGGAAGTAGCCATCAGAGGATGGGAACATGCTGGTCATAAAGGGATGGACATGGTCAGAAACAATGCTCAGGTAGGCCGTGGCATTTAAACCATGCCCAATTGGCACTAAGGGGCCTAAAGTGTGCCAAGAAAACATCCCCCACACCATTACACCACCACCACCAGCCTGCACAGTGAAAACATCCCCCACAACATTACACCACCACCACCAGCCTGCACAGTGAAAACACCCCCCACACCATTACACCACCACCACCAGCCTGCACAGTGAAAACATCCCCACACCATTACACCACCACCACCAGCCTGCACAGTGAAAACATCCCCACACCATTACACCACCACCACCAGCCTGCACAGTGAAAACATCCCCCACACCATTACACCACCACCACCAGCCTGCACAGTGAAAACATCCCCCACACCATTACACCACCACCACCAGCCTGCACAGTGGGAACAAGGCATGATGGATCCATGTTCTCATTCTGTTTACGCCAAATTCTGACTCTACCATCTGAATGTCTCAACAGAAATCGAGACTCATCAGACCAGGCAACATTTTTCCACTCTTCAACTGTCCAATTTTGGTGAGCTTGTGCAAATTGTAGCCTCTTTTTCCCATTTGTAGTGGAGATGAGTGGTACCCGTGGGTCTTCTGCTGTTGTAGCCCATCCGCCTCAAGGTTGTGTGTGTTGTGGCTTCACAAATGCTTTGCTGCATACCTCGGTTGTAACGAGTGGTTATTTCAGTCAAAGTTGCTCTTCTATCAGCTTGAATCAGTCGGCCCATTCTCCTCTGACCTCTAGCATCAACAAGGCATTTTCTCCCACAGGACTGCCGCATACTGGATGTGTTTCCCTTTTCACACCATTCTTTGTAAACCCTAGAAATGGTTGTGTGTGAAAATCCCAGTAACTGAGCAGATTGTGAAATACTCAGACCGGCCCGTCTGACACCAACAACCATGCCACGCTCAAAATTGCTTAAATCCCCTTTCTTTCCCATTCTGACATTCAGTTTGGAGTTCAGGAGATTGTCTTGACCAGGACCACACCCCTAAATGCACTGAAGCAACGGCCATGTGATTGGTTGATTAGATAATTGAGCATTAATGAGAAATTGAACAGGTGTTCCTAATAATCCTTTAGGTGAGTGTATATTACATCTTGTAAAAAGGGGCATAATAGGTGCCCTTTAATATTTCAATAATTTGATGACATATTCACACGTTCATGATTCTCATTTATTTTTAAATTATTTTAATATTTTATTTTTTAATTATTTTAATTTGTTTCATTTATTTATTTTTTATGGTTAAGTTATTTATTTTACATTTTAAAGATTTAAATCATTTTAGTACATGTTTTATTTAAATTTAGATTTTATAATTATTTGAATTTTTATGATGAAAAATTTGATTGTTTTTAATTTTTTAATTTTATTTACAAATTATTTTAAATTTAATTATTATCATTTTAATTTTATTTTTAAATTATTTATTTACATTTTTTATTGTTTAATTTATTTTAGTACATGTTTTATTTTAATTTAGATGTTAAAATTATTTATTTAAATTTATATAATTAGATTTTTGGTTTTTATAATTAAATTTTACATTTTTATGGATTAATTTTCTGTAAGTGTTGGGTTTTTAAAAATGATTGATCTAAATGTCTTTTTATTAAGTGATTTATTTTAATTGTTTTTATTTTAGCATGATTAACTATTTAAAAAAATATGATTTAATAATTTTTTGTTATTCATTTTATCTTCTTTTTAAAATGCTTTATTTTAAATGTATGTTTTTTATGATACGCGTTCATCAACATCAAAGCATGTTTTTAAAGGGTTTTTCCTGGAAAACAAAGAAACACTGATAGTGTGAGTGATTGGAGTGTTTGACCTGTTGATTTCTGCAGAGAGCTTCATCGAGGTGTCAGATGTGGAGGAACCCCCTGATACACCGCAGCCTCCCGCAGAAGCAGCAGCCGATAAAAGCCCCTCAGAAGAGACGGAGGAGGAGGAGGAGGAGAGCAGAGAGGAAGAGTCCGGCATACAGAGCTCAGATAAGAGTGATGAAGCTCCTGCCGCCGCTAGCGAGTGGGATCACATCGACACGGTACGTCTCACAGGGTCCTTCAAAAGCCGTGAGACCGTCTGCAGTGCATGTGTGTGGCTCTGTCTCAGTGTGTGTGTGTGTGTGTGTGTGTGTGTGTGGGGCAGGAGGAGCTGCTGCAGCTGGACAGACGCCTGCAGGACGAGCAGACGAGCCTGAGGGAGCAGCACCAGCAGCAGGAGCGCAGCAGCACCAGCGTCACAGGACAGATGTGCCAGGAGAGTCAGGTCAGCCTCGCATGCAAACGCTCATGGTATCCTAATATTCTAGTGTATAGAACACTAGAGTAACCGTATATGCACTAGTGTTCAAAAGTTTAAAAGTCTCTGAAAATACAGTAAAACATTATTATTCCAATGTAAAACCTATGTGGCATAACAGTATTCAGATAAAGTGAATAACACTGATGATCTCTTCATCACCTGTTAGTGGGTGGGATATATTAGGCAGCAAGTGAACATTTTGTCCTCAGAGTTGATGTGTTAAAAGCAGGAAAAATGGGCAAGCGTAAGGATTTGAGCGAGTTTGGGCCAGATTGTGATGGCTAGACGACTGGGTCAGAGCATCTCCAAAACTGCAGCTCTTGTGGGGTGTTCCCGGTCTGCAGTGGTCAGGATCTATCAAAAGTGCTCCAAGGAAGGAACAGTGGAGGACCGGCCACAGGGTCATGGGCGGCCCAGGCTCATTGATGCACGTGGGGAGCGAAGGCTGGTCCGATCAAACAGACGAGCTACTGGAGCTCAAACTGCTCAAGAAGTTAATGCTGGTTCTGATAGAAAGGTGTCAGAATACACAGAGCATCGCAGTTTGTTGCGTATGGGGCGGCACAGCCGCTGACCAGTCAGGGTGGTGATGACCAGATAAACGCAGCACGTCCTGCAGCTCTTTGACAGTGAACACATCAGTGTTTGCTGTGTGATCTGTGTGTCTCTCGCTGAGTTCAGGAGCTGTTGCGTTTGTTCGGGGTGCCGTTCATCGTGGCACCCATGGAGGCTGAAGCCCAGTGTGCGGCGCTGGACCGGCTGGACCAAACACACGGCACCATCACCGACGACAGCGACATCTGGCTCTTCGGCGGACGCCACGTCTACAGGAACTTCTTCAACCAGAACAAATACGTGGAGCTTTACCAGTCGGAGGACGTGCAGAGCCAGCTCGGTGAGTGTGGTTTAGTCATGAGTCCACATGTGTTTAGCTTACACGGTTCATAATAACGCTGGAAACACACGCAATAAACAACTCTATTAAACCCTAATGTACAAAAGTTATCAAACTTCACACAATCACACAAATGTGATTTATAATGTACCATTTTTACTCTCTTACTCTGTGTGAAAGTGTTAGTTTACTGGTGTTGTTCCAAACCCGAAGACTTTCGTTCATTGAAGGTTATTCCGCTAGGATTGATGCATATAAACCGTTGGGAAGTGTGTTTATGACTTCAGGTCACTTTTATCGGAGCAAGATAAAAATAAACTACACAAATACAGTTTTAACTCTATAT
>CM040914.1:15800384-15855384 GCA_023029165.1 Gobiocypris rarus
GACAATTACTTTATAAAAGTATAATAATTACAAAACATTTACAATTACAATGTCTTTTTTTTCTAGATAAATCATTACTATTGGTCACCCTTTATCTTTCTGTTGGTTTTGCAAATATTTACACAATGAAAAGTATTGAAAGAGCGTGTGAGTCGATTGGATCTTCAAACTGTCAGTCAAACCCAGAGCCGGACAGAGGCGTGAGTGATTAAGGGATCTGTACTTTACTCGAGTATCATTTTTGGGGAGTACTCATGACTTTACTCACGTACATTTGAGAGGCAAATATTGTACTCTTTACTCCAATACATTTCTATGCATGACTGTAAGAACCCGTTACTACTTCTAAAAAAAAGGGTGAAAAAGGAAAAAATAAAAATGAGCGGCCGCGCACATTTTAGTTTCGGTTTTGGATAAGTGCCAATTCGGGAGCAGGTTGTTTGAATTGTGGGTTCATTAGCCTATTATTCTTAATGAAAAGCACAACAACAACACAGTACAATGATAAACTCGCCTTGACTTTTCGCCTTGAACCCAAATCTTGGTGATCATCTGATGTTCAGCTCTTGGCTCTCCTGACTCCTGCTGTGTTTGTGTTGCTCTGAACATGCTTCACTAAGCACACACGTTACGTTTGTATTTCTACTGTCTGTTGTCTCTAACTGAACTCAATTATTTTATTACTATACATTTTTTAAAAACGACCATGGGGAGCTGTGCCACGGTGTGCGCGTGACTCAACACCGACTATCGGAGCAAGCCTATCACACATTACTGTAAGCTGAGCGTTTGCTTGGATGTTCTTGAGTATGCGGTGTGTTTAACACGGTCAGGTTCAAATGTGGGGGCAAAAAACCCATTAAAACTCGAACTGAGGTTTGTCAGAGCGTTGCCATTGTGCCATTGCCTTGTGGGCAAGTGAGAAATGTCAAATAAAGCAACATGGTAAAAATATGAAAATATTACTTTCAATTCCTTTTACATTCACCAAGGTATTAACACATAACTCCAGGACGTTTAAATGACTCAAGCACTGTGGCAGTAACGCAATATTCGGAAAATGTACTCTTAATACTCAAGTACTTTTAAAAACAAGTACTTCAGTACTTTTACTTAAGTAGACATCTGACTGTAGTACTTTTACTTGTACTTGAGTAAAATTTAGCAAGGGGTATCTGTACTTTTACTCAAGTAATGAAGCTGTGGTCTAACCTCATAACTCCGCCCCGCCAAATTCTGAGCGTCTCTGCTTGTTTGCAATGCGAGGATAAAGAAAGAACTGTTTCTTTACTCAAAAAACACCGTAATGGCTAATGTTTTATGATGTCCGGAGAAGTCCTAGTCTAGCATTTGGCATTCTGTCACAGTATGAGGGAAATCCTGGTCACACTCCAGTGAAGTTTGATGAAGGTCAGAGGAGCTCAGCTGCTTATCGCGTATGACTGAAGTCAGTGTTACTATGTTCATAACCAAACAACATCTACATTCCTGCTTCCAGGAGCACAGCCAGTGTGTGTGTGTGTGTGTGTGTGTGTGTGTGTGTAACACAGAGAGAATCTGTTTACTCTTTAGTGTATCCGCCGGCTTCCCTCCCTCTGACCTGACCTCCATTGAGCGGCGCAGCTGCTGCTGTCATTCACCCGGAGCTCATGTAGGACAGACTCAGAGGGAAAGCTGGAGCTCCAGTCCAATCGCACTTATACGGACTTATACGGCTGTCGGACAAATGGACCAGGAAAACAATGAGGGTGGGTGTGAATATATTGTCTACATGTCATTTTAACAATCTATAGTAAATACAAAACCTGAGTAAAGTGATATGCGGCTCAACAAACCCTTCCAGCGATCAGATCAAACCTGAAATGACTCTTAAAAACAAATGCATTCTCGTGTATATGGAGTGTGTTTGAATGAATGACTCCATCGGTGTTGTGTGTGAGTTGTAATGAGCTCATAATGTGATCTGTCAATCATCTGTCATTATGTAACACACATCAATATCTGGAGTGAGACACTCGGTGTACAGCATCTATATCATACTTCATACCGATAGTCTTGTGTCAGATGCATTTATGGCACTTTCCATGAATAATAAGTATAGAAGTCAATTTTTTTAACTATGCACTCTATTGTTTAAAGGTGAGATTAATACTTGTGTTCATCAAGGATGCATTCCATTGCTTATATCATAATATAATCATAAATGTGTGTTGAGCATCAGATCCTGATATGAGAGTGATTAGTGAAGGGTCATGTGACACTGAAGACTGAAGTAATGATGCGGAAAGCATGGTGACAATGACAGACGGTTTGGTCAATCAAAAAAGTTTTGATAAGTGTTTGCCAGCATGCTCTGAAGATGATGTGAGCCAATTCTGGTTGAAATCAGACCAACGGTTTAGGAGGAGTTATGTCTTCAAAGAAATTCAAAATGGCGGATAGCAAGTTCGAGCAAATATGGCATAATTGGCATCAGAATACACAGGAATCTATCGAGAACGCTTTCATTAAAATGATTAGCATTTTTGTTTTAACTTTTTGTGTCCCTTCGGGACATGGTCCCGATAACACATACAGAGTTTCGTAACGATATACTAATGTGTACTTAAAATTCAAAATGGCCGACGCCCAAACTGACCAATATGGGGAAATTATCATTGGACTCGGCATGATGCACTGAATCCGAAGAGACAGGTTTCATGATTTTTGAGCAAACCATTCAGAAGTTATATGCAAAAATACCAGTATTGACAAGGCCTTTTGACCAGTAGGTGGCGCTGTGCCGAAAATCTGCATGTAGCCTCAGTTTTGGCGTGCTCTTCATCAAATTTGTTTGCGTGTAATTCGAGAACAGTTGGCTTTATCAGAAAGCTTTTGCTAACTCTTTGCTAGCATGCTCTGAAGAGGATCAGATTAGAGTTTTATGAAAATTGGATGAACCGCCGCAATCAAAAAATATTGAGCCGAGAAATCAGAAGAAAACCCCTCACGGTTTAAAAGTTATTAACGTAAACATGAGTGAAACTTCAGACAAGTGGTGGCGCTAGAGAGTTTGATCTGGAGACACCAAATTTGGTGTATTTAATGCTGGGACTGTCCTCTATCTATCCTGCTGAAGTCACGCAATACTGCCTTCAAATCAGGAGATGCACAAGCATACAGCACATCCAGAGCAAACCTGAATTTGGGCACCAAAAAGGCCAAGCACTGCTACAAGCTAAAGATAGAGGGACATTTTTCCAACTCTGACCCTCGACGCATGTGGCAGGGCATTCAGGTCATCAGTGACTACAAACCCACCCACTCCACCCCCGCAGCCACTGGGGTTTTACAGACATTTTCAACCTGTCTCTTGCCCAAGCAGCTGTACCAACATGCTTTAAACGCACTTCCATTGTGCCAGTGCCAAAACACTCTAGCCCGATGTGCCTTAACGACTACCGCCCTGTAGCACTCACATCCATCGTTATGAAGTGCTTCGAGCGGCTGGTCCTGAAACACCTAAAAGACTCTCTATCATCCACATTGGACTCACACCAGTTTGCCTATCGCAGCAATAGGAGCACAGAGGATGCCGTTTCCATAACACTACACTCTGTGCTCACACATCTGGACAATAAGAACACTTATGCGCGTATGCTGTTTGTTGACTTCAGCTCAGCATTCAACACTGTCATCCCAACCAAGTTAATAGCCAAACTTGGAGACCTGGGTATCAACACCTCAATGTGCAACTGGATTTTGGACTTCCTAACTGACAAACCCCAGAATGTTCGATCAGGATTCACCTGCTCCACGTCCATCACACTTAACACTGGTGTACCACAGGGCTGTGTGCTAAGCCCGTTCTCTACTCCTCTTCACCTCAGATTGCAAGCCTGTGTATGGATCTAATTCCATCGTCAAGTTTGCGGACGACACTACGGTGACTGGTCTCATCAGTAACAACGATGAGACTGCCTATAGGGAGGAGATCCAGCACCTGGCCACATGGTGCACTGAAAACAACCTGCTCCTCAACACCACCAAAACGAAGGAGCTCATCGTGGACTTCAGGAAGGAGTCAAGAGGCCCACACGACTCCATCCACATCAACGGAAAGGCTGTTGAGCGCGTCTCCAGTTTCAAGTTCCTGGGGATCCACATCTCGGCGGACATGTCGTGGACAACCAACACCTCCAGCCTGGTCAAGAAGGCTCACCAGCGCCTCTTCTTCCTAAGGACCTGAGGAAGAATCAGCTCTCCTCGGCTATCCTGGTGAACTGCTGCGCGATAGAAAGCATCCTGACCAACTGTGTCGCAGTATGGTTTGGGAGCTGCTCTGTTGCGGAGCGCAAGGCACTGCAGCGGGTGGAGAAAACTGCAGGGACTCCACTACCTGCCATCGAGAACATCCAGAGGAAACGCTGTCTGCATCGAGCTCGCAGAATCCTTAAGGACTCCTCTCACCCAGCCCACAGACTGTTTTCTCTCGCGTTTCAGGTGCCTCCGGACCAGGACCAGCAGACTAAAGAACAGTTTTTTCCCCATGCTGTCTCTTCACTGAACTCTAACCCTCGTTGATCCACTCCCCTCTTATACTGCTAACTTCCTCTCCCCCCTCACATCTGCCTTCACTTGTTATTTGCACTACCGACTGTTTATTACAGTCACAACTGTTTACTTATGCACCTTGCACTACAATAACTAACTGGATTATGCTAATTTGCACAGACGACTGTTATTCACAGTACCAACTGTTTACATTTGCATTTTGCACCGTACTTTTAACTGTAATATGCAATCACTTTCCATTGCACTTTTACACTTTTCGGATAGCTTCTGACCATACTTTATTGCACTACCTTAATCCACTGCTATATTCCTCATCTTAGCCTAACATATCATTGTATACCTCTATCTGTAAAATTGTTTATAGTAATAGCCATCTGTATATTTATTCACTGTACATATTCACCTGTAAATTGTTTATAGTCAATCAATCAATCAATCAACTTTATTTATATAGCGCTTTTACAATGACGATTGTTTCAAAGCAGCTTCACAGTGTTAAACAGGACAACATTGCAACAAAATTTGATTTGGCTAGTTTAATTTGGATAGTTTATAGAATTATATATGACCAAATTAATAAATTCTATTTGTATATTTAGTTGAGTAACTTGGATCATAATTTGAGTGTCCCCAACTGAGCAAGCCAAGCCAAAGGCGACAGTAATAACCATCTCTCTCTCTCTCTCTCTCTCTCTTTATATATATATATATATTCAGTACATATCCATGTCCTGCACTTGCTGCTATTGCACTTCTGGTTAGACCTAAACTGCATTTTGTTGCCTTGTACCTGTATTTGTGCAATGACAATAAAGTTGAATCTAATCTAATCTAATCTAATCTAATCTATCAGTGTGCCAAATTTCAGAATTTTCCCGCTAGCGGTTCTATGGGCTTTTATTTTTTTTGCAACAGCTCTATAAAACGGGAGATGTTAAAGTTGAAACCCCTGATGTGTGTGTGTGTGTGTGTGTGTGTGTGTGTGTGTGTGTGTGTGTGTGTGTGTGTGTGTGTGTGTGTGTGTGTGTGTGTGTGTGTGTGTGTGTGTGTGTAGTGTGTGTGTGTGTAGTGTGTGTGTGTGTGTGTGTGTGTGTGTGTGTGTGTGTGTGTGTGTGTGTGTGTGTGTGTGTGTGTGAGTGTGTGTGTGTGTGTGTGTGTGTGTGTGTGTGTGTGTGTGTGTGTGTGAGTGTGTGTGTGTGTGTGTGTGTGTGTGTGTGTGTGTGTGTGTGTGTGTGTGTGTGTGCAGGTGTGGCTGCAGATGCTGAACTGGCCGCAGCGATCATGAAACGACACTTTCGGCCATCGCTGATCCGAACGGAGGCGTGGGAAGGCTACGTGTTTGCAGACCTCGAGATTAAGATCAAGGAGTCGACGGACTGTTACGGGGCCGTGCTGTGGCCCTCGGTACGCATCACACACACACACACACACACACACACACACACACACACACACACACACACACACACACACACACACACACACACACACACACACACACACACACACACACACACACACACACACACACACACACACACACACACACACACACACACACACACACACACACACACACACACACACACACACACACACACACACACACACACACACACACACACACACACACACACACACACACACACACACACACACACACACACACACACACACACACACACACACACACACACACACACTGAGTAAACAGTGCTGGTTAACCTCTTTCTGTTTCTAGGCCATGGTCTTGTGTCACTTCCTCGACACTCACCGGGAGGAGTTTGACCTCGTGGACAAGAACATCATTGAGCTGGGAGCCGGAACGGGCCTCGTTACCATAGTGACCAGCATCCTCGGTGAGAGGGACCGGATACCGACTCGATTATCCTGTACATAATTCAAAAGAAAAGATGAATTCCAATAAAGTACAACAATCTACAACTAATTGTTAAATAAATATGCTAATGCACTAATCGTTATATAAATATGCTAATGCACTAATGCTATATAAATATGCTAATGCACTAATCGTTAAAAAAATATACTAATGGACTTATCGTTATATAAATATGCTGATGCACTAATCGTTATATAAATATGCTGATGCACTAATGCTATAGAAATATGCTAATGCACTACACGTTATATAAATATGCTAATGCACTAATGCTATATAAATATGCTAATGCACTAATAGTTAAATAAATATGCTAATGCACTAATGCTATATAAATATGCTAATCGCTATATAATTATGCTAATGCACTAATAGCTATATAAATATGCTAATGCCCTAATCGCTATATAAATATGCTAATGCACTAATGCTATATAAATATGCTAATGCACTAATCGTTAAAAAAATATACTAATGGACTTATCGTTATATAAATATGCTAATGCACTAATCGTTATATAAATATGCTAATGCACTAATAGTTAAATAAATATGCTAATGCACTAATGCTATATAAATATGCTAATGCACTAATGCTATATAAATATGCTAATGCACTAATGCTATATAAATATGCTAATGCACTAATCGTTAAATAAATATACTAATGCACAAATCGTTATATAAATATGCTAATGCACTAATCGTTAAATAAATATGCTAATGCACTAATCGTTAAATAAATATGCTAATGCACTAATCGTAAAATAAATATGCTAATGCACGATTCATTATATAAATATGCTAATGCACTAATTGTTATAGAAATATGCTAATCAATAATGGGATTATAAATGCGTTAATGGCTATATAAATACGTTAATCGTTATATATAAATTTGCTAATAGCTAATGCTAATCTTTATATTAATACGCAAATCGATAATGGCTATATAAATGTGCTAATAACGATATAAATACATTAATCATTATATAAATACATTAATCATTATATAAATACATTAATTGCTATATAAATGAAATGCATTATCATTATATAAATTGTTATATAAATGTTAATGGCTATGGGCAAAATAATATGTGAATCGCTATATAAATGCGCTAATCATTACATAAATATGCTACTCATTAGCCTATATTTATGCATCTACATTTATGAATACGCCTCATGTGCTGTCCATCCGCAGGAGCGAGGGTGACGTCCACTGACCTGCCGGATGTGCTGGGGAACCTGAGGCACAACGTCATGCGCAACACCAGAGGGCGCTGCAGGCACGAGCCGCGCGTGACCGAGCTCAGCTGGGGGAAGGAGCTGGAGGAGCGCTTCCCGCGCACCACCTGCCGCTACGATTACATCATGGCCGCGGATGTGGTGTACTCGCACCCGTACCTGCAGGAGCTCATGGAGACCTTCATGCACCTGAGCTCAGAACACACCGTCATCCTGTGGGCCATGAGGTTCCGACTGGACCCTGAGAACAGCTTCGTGGACTCTTTCGAGAAACACTTCGACCTGCGCGAGCTCTACGACCTGCCCAGCCTGCGGATAAAGCTGTACAGCGCGCGCAGACGCACACCAACACAACACTAACTCAACTACACAACTACATGCATTAAACTAAACTAAATGAGTGATTCCAGAAGTTCTAAAGAGAAAACAAATGATTTCAGTTTACATCTTGATTTTATGTTTACATCTATCTGACACGTTAATGGCATATTTATGTTTTTAAAGTCAATATGAAATTAAAACAGACTTTACTATCTTAATTCATGTTCCTGATCTTAAATGATTCTCCAGTGACTAGAAAACAACAATGATTATGTCTTCACAATCTTTCAAAATACACTATATTGCCAGAAGTATTGTGCCGCCTCCAGATCCCAGAGTTCAGGTGTTCAATCCCTTCATGGCCACAGGTGTATAAATCAAGCACTAGGCATGCAGACGCTTCTACACACATTTGTGAGAGAATGGCTCGCTCTCAGGAGCTCAGTGAACTCAAGCGTGGGACCGGGATAGGTTGCCACCTGTGCAATAAGGCCATTCCTGACATTTCCTCACTACTAAATATTCCACACTCAACTGTTAGTGGGATTATAACAAAGAGGAAGCGATTGGGAACAACAGCAACTCAGCCATGAAGTGAAATCCCAGAGCGGGTCAGCGCATGCTGAGGGTCACAGTGCGCAGAAGTCACCAACTTTCTGCAGAGTCAATCGCTCCAGACCTCCAAACTCCTGTGGCCTTCAGATGAGCTCAGGAACAGTGGAGAGAGCTTCATGGAATGGGTTTCCATGGCGAGCAGCTCATCCAAGCCTTACATCACCAAGAGCAATGCAAAGCGTGGGATGCAGTGGGGTAAAGCACGCCACCACTGGACTCTAGAGCAGTGAGACGTGTTCTCTGAGTGACCAATCACGCTTCTCTGTCTGACCATCCCATGGGCGAGTCTGGGTTTGGCGGTTGCCAGGGGAACGGGACTTGCCTGACTGCATTGTGCCAAGTGTAAAGTTTGGTGGAGGGGGGATTATGGGATGGGGTTGTTTTTCAGGGGTTGGCCCCTTAGTTCCAGTGAAAGGAACTCTTAATGCTTCACCAAGACATTTTGGACAATTTCATGCTCCCAACTTTGTGGGATCAGTTTGGGGACGGCCCCTTCCTGTCCCAACATGACTGCGCTCCAGTGCACAAAGCGTCGCTCCATAAAGACATGGATGAGCGAGTTTGGTGTGGAGGAACTGGACTGGCCTGCACAGAGTCCTGACCTCATCCCGATAGAACACCTTTGGGATGAATTAGAGCGGAGACTGCGAGCCAGGCCTTCTCGTCCAACATCAGTGCCTGACCTCACAAATGCGCTTCTAGAAGAATTCCCATAAACACACTCCTAAACCTTGAGGAAAGCCTTCCCAGAAGAGCTGAAGCTGTTAGAGCTGCAAAGGGTGGCCGACTCCATATTAAACCCTACGGATTAGGAATGGGATGGCATTAAAGCTCATGTGCATGTGAAGGCAGGCGGTTAGAATGCCGATGGGTTATTTGTATAATAGTTTTAACTACACATTTGATTCTGTTTCACTCTTTATTGAAATTATACCTGTTCATCCGGATCCCAATAACACTTTTGAGTCTTGCACTGGCAGGATTACTTTCTCAACAATGGGACAAGAGCGCTGTCAATAAATGGGAAAACAGAAACTTGCATTAGTTATTTGAAAAAGTAACAGATTTTTGTTACTTTACTTGTTAACTTGAGTTACTTGTATTGTCGTTGTTATTTTATGCTGTAGGAGATCATGAAGATTACATCAATAATATGAAATAATGACTGATGTGATGAAACGTCACCATTATGATCCTTGGAAACGGTGAAGCTGACCTACAGTCCGAAAGCCTCAGAAGTGTGTAGATCTCCCACAATCCACTGCAAACTCACATTCAGCTCTGAAACAAACACTCACACGTCACATCAGTTCACCAGGAGATCAATCCTCACCTCATCAGAGATGGAAACTACTGGCATGTTGACTACAGTTCTGCAGACGTGTAAATGCATGTTGAAGATGATGTGATTATGTTTTTCATTACATTCACTGTCTTACATTTTGAAGACTTGTTGACTGAGACATTCATTACTTTAACATGAGCCTTTTCAATACTGGGAAATAAACATGAGGTATTCTGATGGAAATGAGTATTAAATATCTTCATGTGCTTCTGCTTCTGAAACATTGCTGGGTCATTCCGTCAACTCAACGAGAAATGTTAGTTATGGTGAAAGAAATACACAAAGACAAAATAAAATATACTGAAAGTCATCACTTGAGCAGGGTCAGAATGACATCTGAGATCTGGAGCCAAATCTCAGGGGTGTAAACATGAAGATGTTAGCATCATTATTTAATGTTCACACAGAGATTGGCAGATCTATCAGTGAAATATGTTGACTTTATCAATCTGTGTTGAATTACACTCACCTAAAGGATTTTTAGGAGCACACACTAATACTGTGTTTGACCCTTTCACCTTCAGAACTGCCTTAATTCTACGTGGTATTGATTCAACAGGTGCTGAAAGCATTCTTTAGAAATGTTGGCCCATATTGATAGGATAGCATCTTGCAGTTGATGGAGATTTGTGGGATGCACATCCAGGGCACGAAGCTCCCGTTCCACCACATCCCAAAGATGCTCTATTGGGTTGAGATCTGGTGACTGTGGGGCCATTTTAGTTCAGTGAACTCATTGTCATGTTCAAGAAACCAATTTGAAATGATTGGAGCTTTGTGACGGTGCATTATCCTGCTGGAAGTAGCCATCAGAGGATGGGTACATGGTGGTCATAAAGGGATGGACATGGTCAGAAACAATGCTCAGGTAGGCCGTGGCATTTAAACCATGCCCAATTGGCACTAAGGGGCCTAAAGTGTGCCAAGAAAACATCCCCCACACCATTACACCACCACCACCAGCCTGCACAGTGAAAACATCCCCCACACCATTACACCACCGCCACCAGCCTGCACAGTGGTAACAAGGCATGATGGGTCCATGTTCTCATTCTGTTTACGCCAAATTCTGACTCTACCATCTGAATGTCTCAACAGAAATCCAGACTCATCAGACCAGGCAACATTTTTCCAGTCTTCAACTGTCCAATTTTGGTGAGCTCATGCAAATTGTAGCCTCTTTTTCCCATTTGTAGTGGAGATGAGTGGTACCCGGTGGGGTCTTCTGCTGTTGTAGCCCATCCGCCTCAAGGTTGTGTGTGTTGTGGCTTCACAAATGCTTTGCTGCATACCTCGGTTGTAACGAGTGGTTATTTCAGTCAAAGTTGCTCTTCTATCAGCTTGAATCAGTCGGCCCATTCTCCTCTGACCTCTAGCATCAACAAGGCATTTTCTCCCACAGGACTGCCGCATACTGGATGTTTTTCCCTTTTCACACCATTCTTTGTAAACCCTAGAAATGGTTGTGTGTGAAAATCCCAGTAACTGAGCAGATTGTGAAATACTCAGACCGGCCCGTCTGGCACCAACAACCATGCCACGCTCAAAATGTCTTAAATCCCCTTTCTTTCCCATTCTGACATTCAGTTTGGAGTTCAGGAGATTGTCTTGACCAGGACCACACCCCTAAATGCACTGAAGCAACTGCCATGTGATTGGTTGATTAGATAATTGAACAGGTGTTCCTAATAATCCTTTAGGTGAGTGTATATGCCAACGGTGAGCGCTCAAAAATGGGAAAAAGCCAATATCTTTGGTTCCAAATCTCCTGTGAAATTTTGGACCCCACTCTACAAAACAGTGGATTACTCAGTAAATATGCAGTAATTACATTTATTATTTTGGATTTCGTCACTGTTTATTTTTGTCTTTCTCTAGAAAATATTTTAACAAAACCAAAGATTTTCTACTCTAGAAATGTGGTTGATTTGATGGAAATGACCCTGCTTACATTTGGCACTTGTAGATGGTAAATATGTCCCAAATGAGAAGTAGAATGCATATCTTGCATAGTTTCTAAGCTCAGAGGACGGTAACCAGATGTGTTCATGCCCTACAGCACGTAGCAGTAATGGATTACAAACTTGTTTTGGTTCTTCTGAGGACGTGTCTGATGATGATATACAGAGATATATCTGATTACTGGTATCATGTGCTTGAGTCTGGCAGTGTCCTTACATCACGCAAACACACACACCATATATAATATGACATACATCTGCAAAACAACCTCCTGCAGGAAAGCCAATCATTCAACATCATAATGAGACTTTCTGCTATCTGCCAAATGGTGTAAATGTGTCTCCAGTGCCAGACCACCAAAATACACCAGGACCCTACATGGTGAAGGTGTTCAATCGCCCACCGATTCCAGAGGGTTCTGACAGTCGTACAAGAAACTGGAGAAGATACAGAGTGGATTTAGAGGAGGTTGAGAGTTTACCAGCGGAGAACTCATGTGACCTCCGGAGATATAATGAGTGTTATATTGGGTTTCCCTTCTGTGGAATCCATTTAGCACATAACAGCTGCCTGGAATCATAGACACCGACAGGGACAGAATTATAGGGCAAAAAATAATCTCACATAAATCTGAATCTCACATGCACATATGCATCACAAAAACAACAAAAATATATACATATGCATTAAAAATAATACATTGTGTGCAAGGAAGTACAATAAATAATACAAAGATGTATAAATGATTACATTTATATGCGTTTTATTCCCCAGTCCCAATGGGAGTCTATGGCAGCCCTATGAACCGTAAGTAGGAAAATTATGAAAATTGGCACACTCGTGGTGATAATAATGGATAATAATCTGACCAAATTTGGGGTCTCTAGGACCAACTCGATAGCGCCACCACAATTTTAAAAATCCTCTCCTCATGCTGATCACATTCAACATCTGAGACTCTGGGATGATTTTCAGGATGAAACATGACCTGAACATGCATGTATGTTCTTAACAGGCTTTTGTAAGATTCACCCAAACAATAAGAAACCTCGTATGCAGTGAGAACATGTGTGAGGCGTCAAACTAACTCTATATCATCTTACTAAACAACCAGATGACAGACACTGGCTTTCTGAACTGCTCTGTTATCTCTGGGCTTTAGTGTTTATTTTCCTGATCTCTTTGTGCCAAGCTTGATTCCTCGAATAGACCTGACTGCCCATCTCCTACATCATGCTCTATTTCTCTGTGTTTGTGTGGATGGATGTGCCACTGCTTCATGAATCTCCAGCTAAATATAGGCATGCCAGTGTGACGCTGGAGTGCGGGATGATGCTTGACTATAACCTAGCTGAGGATGTGGTTGCAGAAGCACTAACCCGATAACTGTGGACGGGACAGAGTCAAGTAAAGCGCACCTTTGCAGGCAGACGATCCTCGGCTGATTTGAACACACAGTGGCTGGACAGCACAGGTTTCTTCTGAAGCTGTGAAATGCATTTGAGGAAATACAGTAAGAGGTGATTCCAGGTAAATTTGAATACTTTTGAACTATAAAAACTGCTCTGGTTTATCTAATTGCACCAATCTGCTTTGCACTTGCTAATTTACAAACTTTGTAAGGTTTTGAAGTGCCTTGTTTTTGACGTTTCTCCAAAAGCAGAGTCTGATCTCATCATATCGTGCACTTCATTGTTTTTGTAACTGAAATGATTGCTTCACTTGCGTAGATCATGAGCTAATCTGACAAAATGATGTTTGGACAAATCAGTAGATTTTAACAGGTCAAAAACATCTAAATCATTTGTGTTTTAAATCAGTCCATCCTGTCAGAGAACGGATATCATCATGGATTGTGCTCAATCTGGAAATGCAGATTCCACAGTGGAGACGGATGAGAGCTTGAACACTGGGAAAGATGACACAGATGGTAAGTCACTTCAAAATATATTGTCAAATACTTATTTTAGGACCCTGTCACACAGCAGGCGCAACGCGAGTGTGTTCTGCTAGTTTCAGCCCGACGCAGTTCTCATGTTCACGTCCAGCTCCTCGTTGAAATTTCAAATGCACTGGCGCATCTGTTCACCCATGGGCGTCTGGTCTAAACACCAGGTGTGTGTGTGTGTCTGAACACCAGGTGTGTGTGTGTGTGTGTGTGTGTCTGAACACCAGGTGTGTGTGTGTGTGTGTGTGTGTGTGTGTGTGTGTGTGTGTGTGTGTGTGTGTGTCTGAACACCAGGTGTGTGTGTGTGTGTGTGGGCATGTTTTTGTGAAATATCAGGACACAAATGTGTATAATGACATGGGTATGACACAGGTATTACAAAAGAGGGTGAAATATGAGGTTCCCCATGTCCTCACTTTTCAAAATGCTTATAAATCACACAGGATGAGGTTTTATCACAGAAAGTAAACTGTGCAGTCTCCTGTGATGGGTAGTGTGTGTGTGTGTGTGTGTGTGTGTGTGTGTGTGTGTGTGTGTGTGTGTGTGTGTGTGTGTGTGTGTGTGTGTGTGTGTGTGTGTGTGTGTGTGTGTGTGTGTGTGATGGGTAGGTTTAGGGGCAGGGGCAGTGTAGGGGATAGAAGATACGGTTTGTAATGGTATATAAATCCCACATTTCACAAAACAAACGTGTGTGTGTGTGCGTCTGAACACCAGGTGTGTGTGTGTGTGTGTGTGTGTGTGTGTGTGTGTGTCTGAACACCAGGTGTGTAAGTGTGTCTGAACACCAGGTGTGTGTGTGTGTGTGTGTGTGTGTGTGTGTGTCTGAACACCAGGTGTGTGTGTGTGTGTGTGTGTGTGTGTGTGTGTGTGTGTGTGTGTGTGTGTGTGTGTGTGTGTGTGTGTGAACACCAGGTGTGTGTGTGTGTGTGTGTGTGTGTGTGTGTGTGTGTGTGTGTGTGTGTGTGTGTGTGTGTGTGTGTGTGTGTGTGTCTGAACACCAGGTGTCTGACCAACACACACCTGCTCTAAAGTCAATAGTGCAGTATTTATGTGTTATTTAAAGGGTGTGTTAGTGATATGAGCCTATAGGCGAAGCACAACGTGCGTACACTCTTATTATTACACACACAGGGGCACGCAACAGCACACACACACTCTGGAGAAGCGTTCAGTCTATCCTCTCCTCTCCTCTTGTAAATAGTGAATCCGCACACACAATAGCAACGCTCCAACAATGCTCCTGAACACACCTGGTGTTCAGACACACACACACACACACACACACACCTGGTGTTCAGACCAGACGCCCATGGGTGAACAGATGTGCCAGTGCATGTGATATTTAAACAACGAGGAGCTGGAAGTGAACATGAGAACTGCGTCACATTGCGCTGTGTGTTTGATAGGGCCCTACATCTGTGAAGATTTGAATGAGGAATACTTTTTGAGGAATCTGTTTTGCATTGGTTATATTGAGCAGAAGCTGAAGTCTGTGTGCACAAGGCATCCTGGCAACCCAGTGTGCTGTCCTCCATTGGAAAGGAGATCCATTATTTCGTAGGCCATGAGATCCGCATCTGGGAGTCTCTTGATTCATTTGGTTCTGTCATCTGGCCAGCAGTAAGACAATTCATTTATTACATATTTGAAATGTGAAAGATAACCCTGGTCATTAGTTCAAATACTCTCTGGTGTGTCCGTTTCATGTCAGTCAGTCATTGGCAGTTCAATTCCTGAAAAGTGAAATACTGTGATACTTTCACAACATTGAGCTGCTTGTGTGACTCAACCAATCACGTGAGTTTGGGGCGGGACTATCTGACTGACTGACCAATGGCAGACAGGGACAGGCTACATTTGATGCCTTTAGAGCAGTGGACCTCAACCAGGGGCCGGGGCCCATTAGGGGACCTCAACAAACCTCCAACCCTTTGTAATTTTGTTGCTGATTGATGTTTATCATCTCAAATTCTTATATAGGCTCTGGCTCTGTGTCACTACCTTGAGTCCAATCGAGCGACGGTTGATCTTCTTGATAAGGCGGTGCTAGAGATTGGAGCCGGCACGGGTCTCGTGTCCATCGTGGCCAGTCTGTTGGGTAGGTACTAAAAATTCTGATTGCTCAAAAACATTTTGTGATGTGCTATGCATTTTCAGACCTATACAAATCATCTCCAGGTGCCTGGGTGACCGCAACAGACCTGCCGGAGGTCCTGGGGAACCTGAGATGCAACCTGTCCAGAAACACACGGGGGCGCTGTAGATACACCCCCCAGGTGGCGGAGCTCTTTTGGGGTAATGAGCTCGATAAGACCTTCCCTCATTCAGTCTACAGATACGACTACATTTTAGCAGCCGATGTGGTGTATCATCACGACTTCCTAGCAGAGTTACTGGTCACCATGGGCCACTTCTGCCAGCCCGGAACAACCCTCATATGGGCCAACAAGACCCGCTTCGATTCTGATCTGGTTTTTGTGGAGAACTTCACAAATACGTTCAACACCACCCTGCTTGCGGACAACGGAGAGGTTAAAATTTACTCCGCCACCATGCGAGAGGAAAGTAGACTGGTGACCTCAAAAGAGGCAGAAGGGGTTGCGAGGAAAGGAGAGGACGAGAACGAGAACGAGTCAAAGCATGAGACTATTGAAGGAACGGTCAAACGGACAGATCAAAAGGCTGTAGAACATGTCCAAGAATATGAAGATGTGCAAAGGAAACCAGGGAATGTTGATATGGAAAATCAGAAGGAATCATTACATTTGGAGGATGTGAACAATATCAAAGAAGAAGAAGAGGAGGAGGACAGAAACCTTGAAACTGAGGACAGT
Organism: Gobiocypris rarus; assembly: GCA_023029165.1. Lineage (NCBI taxonomy): Eukaryota > Metazoa > Chordata > Actinopteri > Cypriniformes > Gobionidae > Gobiocypris > Gobiocypris rarus. The sequence goes on from CM040914.1 coordinate 15,817,115, forward strand.
GGAGATGAAGAGAGCGACTCTTGGATGGATTCAACATTCATAGAGCAGAAATCTGGTCAGTAATACATTCGGAAAATCAGACTACTGGTCTAATGAATTAAAAGTCTGATTTGGTCTTTTCTTTCAGAGGAAGGAAGCGCAGAGATTAAGTACACAAGATCATGGGCACCAACTGTCTACTATAGACCTGAGAAAGAAGTATACCATTTTTTGGGACAGGATATCACAATCGAGGAGTCAATCGATTCTTATGGTGCTACTATATGGCCAGCGGTGAGATACTGTAAATAATGAAAGACAAACACACAGAGTCTATCTATGATGACATTAGTAACCAAAGAACCTTACTTTTGTGTGATGCTGCATCCAAGGCAATGGGTGTCAGTATAAAGTCCAAGATAACAGGCGTAGAGTCGAGCAAAACAAACATGGTGCACCTTTATAATGTGATTTATGGCTGAATTCGAAATCGCCCCCTATACCTTCAAACAGCATTATTTGAGGGGACAGTGTTGTACCATAGTTATAGGGTGCCCTCATTCAATCCCACATTGCACCGCAATAACGAGTGTACAGCCAATGTGCGCTCACTAGTTTTCATACACAAGTATGACTAATGAGGGAATAGGGATTGAGGGTTTCCGATTCAGCCTTTGTCTTTCCATACAGGCACTTGCACTTTGCCAATTCTTGGAAACACCGCAGGGTCGTCATCAGATCGATTTACTCGACAAATCAGTTCTTGAGCTTGGAGCTGGAACCGGCTTACTTTCAGTTGTCGTCACGCTGTTGGGTAAGTGTTGTGATGAGACTGAGGTGTTAATCTAATTGCTTTTGTATCTTGATAATCACTGAAATTGCTCTGTAGGTGCCAAACTAACAGCCACGGATTTACCCGAGATTCTGAGTAAACTGACATGCAACCTCAACAGGAACACGAGAGGCCGGCGGAGGCACGAGCCCCTGGTAGCAGAACTCTTCTGGGGTCACAACCTGAACGAGACCTTCCCTCGAGCCACACACCAATATGATTATGTGTTGGCGACGGATGTGGTCTATCACCATGACTTCTTGGCCGAGCTGCTGGTCACCATGCGCCACTTCTGCCAGCCGGGAACTACTCTAGTCTGGGCAAACAAGGTCCGCTTCGCCTCGGATCTGGGCTTCATTGACAACTTCCTCAGATACTTCGATATCACGCTGATTGAAGAGTTGGATGATGTGAGGATTTACATAGCAACCAGCAAGACACCAGAGCAGGAGGATGACCAGGTGAGCGAGGAAGCGGAGGACAGCGGTGACCTTGAGTCAAGCAAGCAGGATTCTGGGGAACCGAACTCTACAGGAAACAATGCAGAGGAAGTGGAGTGTGATGATACTCAGAGTTTAGAAGACGACACGAAGGAGGAACAAGTACAGGAAGAACTCCAGGACTCTGGACGATCCGTGGAGGAAGAGGAAGGAGGTTAGGCTTGCAAACTGTAATGTGTGATACCGAGGTGAACAGATTTGAGGACAAATGTCAAGTTTAGGCTTTCAAGTAATGCTTCTACATTACTGTTGTTAACCTATAATTGTCCTCTGATTTTAGGGATTAGCTATGGTTAGGTTTAGGGATAGGGCTATGTTGTCAGACAGGAATGTTTATCAACAATTATTTCTTAGTTGGCAAAATCATGGTGACCCTAATACAATTGTGTTACTAAAGCTGCATTTCCACCGAAACTATCCGAAACTTTTTGTCCCAGGAACTGCTGCTGTCTGCGTTTCCATCGTGGTCTAAAGTACTGTGAAGATTAGTCCGGTGACATAGACCTTTCCAGTTCCCCCTGGATTTTGTCCTCCACATATAAGCTTAATAAAGCCTGAACCTCGTCGTCAGTCCATCGTTGTATTTTTTAAACTCCATTGTTGATTCGAACAGCAAACAACTCTGTCTGCACGCACCGCAACAGACCTTTAAAAATGGCGGTTGAAATAAAATGCTTTGTGGAGTCAACCAATCAGCATGTTCAGCGCCAAAGTCCCACCCCCGAAAGTTCCTAAACTTTAAAAAAAGTACTACCTCGCGAGCAGGGACTTTCTTAGGGGGGAATTTTTACCCAGAACTTAATTTAGACCCCCGGTCGAAACACACCGAGTACCACCCCAAAGTCCCTCGTTCCTGGGGAAAGTTCCTGCGGTGGAAACAAGGTTTTATTTGATATGCTACTCCTCATCTTTTTCTCCCTCAGCTGAACCTGACAACACAGAATCACCTGAACGGAGATCCTGGGCTCCCACTGTCTACTACAGTCAATGCAAGGAGATCTACTACTTTCTGGGTCATGAAATCAGGATTCAGGAATCCATAGACCATTATGGCAGCATGGTATGGCCAGCGGTGAGCTCCAAACATCCAGCAGCAGTAGGCCAGCCGATCAGATCAGGAAGAAACTGTGTGTAAGAAGGTAAAATGCATGGAGTCTATGAACACTTGGTTTTGAATGTCGTAGGCACTGGCCCTTTGCCGATTCCTGGAAACCCCGACAGGCCGACAGCAGATCAATCTACTGGACAAATCGACCCTGGAGCTCGGATCAGGAACAGGCCTCCTCTCGATAGTTGCCACACTTCTGGGTAAGTCTTGGGGTCCAATTTCCAAAACAGTTTTTTTTGAGTGTTTAAGGTTTGACACCTAAATAATGAATACACAAGGGGAAAACAACAATAAAAAGTCTGATATTTAAGAGGCTAAGATTTAACCACATAACATTCTAAGTGTTTAAAGGGATCATGACCTGCATTGTTTTATGATGTTTCCAGGGGAACACTTATAATGTTAGAATGATTTTTACATAAAAAATTCATAATTTAGAAATAAAAGTAATTTTTCCTACCCTGATTTTAGCCTCTGATTTGAAGACTCTGTTTGAAGGGGCGTGTCTGCTGTGTAAACGCCCACTGCTGTGATTGGCTGCTGTGAGACTTCAGTGTAAACGCCCACTGCTGTGATTGGCCGCTGTGAGAGTTCAGTGTAAACGCCCACTGCTGTGATTGGCTGCTGAGAGACTTCAGTGTAAACGCCCACTGCTGTGATTGGCTGCTGTGAGACTTCAGTGTAAACGCCCACTGCTGTGATTGGCTGCTGTGAGACTTCAGTGTAAACGCCCACTGCTGTGATTGGCTGCTGTGAGACTTCAGTGTAAACGCCCACTGCTGTGATTGGCTGCTGTGAGACTTCAGTGCGCCCACTGCTGTGATTGGCCGCTGTGAGACTTCAGTGTAAACGCCCACTGCTGTGATTGGCGCAGTGAGACTTCAGTGTAAACGCCCACTGCTGTGATTGGCTGTTGTGAGACTTCAGTGTAAACGCCCACTGCTGTGATTGGCTGCTGTGAGACTTCAGTGTAAACGCCCACTGCTGTGATTGGCGCTGTGAGACTTCAGTGTAAACGCCCACTGCTGTGATTGGCTGCTGTGAGACTTCAGTGTAAACGCCCACTGCTGTGATTGGCTGTTGTGAGACTTCAGTGTAAACGCCCACTGCTGTGATTGGCTGCTGTGAGACTTCAGTACGCCCACTGCTGTGATTGGCGCTGTGAGACTTCAGTGTAAACGCCCACTGCTGTGATTGGCGCTGTGAGACTTCAGTGTAAACGCCCACTGCTGTGATTGGCTGCTGTGAGACTTCAGTGTAACGCCCACTGCTGTGATTGGCCGCTGTGAGACTTCAGTGTAAACGCCCACTGCTGTGATTGGCTGCTGTGAGACTTCAGTGTAAATGCCCACTGCTGTGATTGGCTGTTGTGAGACTTCAGTGTAAACGCCCACTGCTGTGATTGGCTGTTGTGAGACTTCAGTGTACGCCCACTGCTGTGATTGGCTGTTGTGAGACTTCAGTGTAATCGCCCACTGCTGTGATTGGCTGCTGTGAGACTTCAGTGTAAACGCCCACTGCTGTGATTGGCTGCTGTGAGACTTCAGTGTAAACGCCCACTGCTGTGATTGGCTGCTGTGAGACTTCAGTGTAAACGCCCACTGCTGTGATTGGCCGCTGTGAGACTTCAGTGTAAACGCCCACTGCTGTGATTGGCCGCTGTGAGACTTCAGTGTTAACGCCCACTGCTGTGATTGGCCAATCTCAGACATGTTGAGCTCATGAATGCAGGGATCTCATGATTTCTACACACTAATGAATGTTTTCATCATAACAAGTGTATGTATGCATTTGTATGCATGACTTGCAGTGGTCACTTTGGATAAAAGCATCTGCCAAATGCATACATGTAAATGTATAACTAACAGTGCAAACACAATGTAAATAAGAGATTTGTTGATTATTACGGGAGTTTTGGCACGAGTCCAGAACTCAGTCACTGTTAAACTCACTCTGTTTGATTGACAGGGAGCATTCTTTGATCTATTTCTTTAGATTTAATCACAGTTTAAATAATAATCTACTAAAAGAAACAATGTGAAATTGAGCATTTCGTCACTTGTTTGATTTACTGACACATAGACAAAGAACATCTGACTGTACATGAATCATATCAGAAATCACTGATCTCAGATCAGGCACACGGTTACTCACATGTTGTGGCATTACTGTCGAGTCCATATCGTAAAAGTCTGTAAATGCCGAAATTGCGACTGGTTCCCAGAGAATCCACAGTGAAATGTAGCGAATGCAAATAAATAATGCTCGACTGAGACATTCACATTGTTGAAGATAAATAAGCACATTCCCAGCATTAGGATCCTTTGGAAGATAATGCTGTTTTTAGTCAGTTCGTCTCTCCTCGTCATCTCACTAACACTCTAGTGGGCGGAGCCAAAGCTGTGATGATGAAGTAGGCACTGAACTTCTGCAGAGGCGCTCTTTCACCATCTATTATAGGCTCATTCACGAGTCGTTCCCTGGGCTTGGCTACAGTAAAAGCTGCTTTTGGACCAACAAGGAAGAATTCAATTCTGAAACCTACAGGATATTTTTATAGTGTGATGAGGAAAAGTTGATTTCTCAATTCATGACCCCTTTAATACTACCAGAGGCTGACTGTCTGTTACATAGTAGGCTATTGGAACGCAGCCTTGATATCTGATGTTATCATCACTGGATGGCTCTAAACCAGGGTTGACCAATCCTGGACGTTTCTAGTCATCCTGAAGGTCTTTGATTGGCAGGTTCAGAGATGATTGAACACCCCTGGTTTAGAACAAGAACTAAATTAAGTTTTTGATTTGTAGGTGCTAAACTGACAGCCACAGACCTGCCAGAAATCCTTGGCAATCTGCGGTGCAACTTGAACCGGAACACCAGGGGGCAGCGGAGACATGAGCCTCAGGTCACTGCGCTGGCGTGGGGCCAGGAGCTGGAGGAGACGTTCCCCCGCTCCACCCACCGCTACGACTACGTGTTGGCAGCTGATGTGGTCTATCACCACGACTATCTCAGCGAGCTCCTCGACACCATGCGGCACTTCTGTGCACCGCAGACAACGCTGATCTTTGCAAACAAGGTCCGGTATCAGGCTGACCTGGTGTTCATTGAGGACTTTCAGAAAGCTTTCAACACCACATTACTGACAGAGATGGACGAGGTGAGGATTTACTCGGCCACCATGAGAGTCTGATGTGAGCTCTCCATACTACACCACCGGCGGAGGCAGAGGAGCTGACGGTTTACATTTGTTTTGAGAAACAATCGTTAGGGCTGACAGTTATAAATCATCTGGGTCATCATTTTCAGCTAAAACTCGTGTTTGTGTTCATCGGAGTAGCCCAAGACTTCACACGAATACACACAAAATAATTGACTGGATTTGAGGAGTTTTAAAAAAGTAACAAATCCTTCCCTCGCGGGTCAATTTGGCCCCATTTAGAATGCTTAAGTACACATGGAAATAAATAAAAATGCTCAATTAAAAGTAAAAATGCTACTAAAAATGCTTTTATAATGTCTGCACTCTGAAGAGATAACTTTCAGAACTGACTTCAGGACCCAGCGGAGCAGCTCACCCGCTCCATATAGAGCTATAAGGCCATCTAGTGGCACGACACATGTTATATTATTATTTTTCCACAAGACGTATCCAAACTTACCCTCTTTCCCCATTGACTTCTTGGAATCCTACGGGTGATGTTACGGACACTATTTTTTTACAGTCTATGATGCATAGTATAATTTTAGGGCTTCGGGTCATTTTGATGGCAATTTAGTGATGTTTGTTTGTTTATTAAATTATCACAATGCATAAAATATTAAATAATTATATTAAACATTTCATCTTAGGCAGTGTAGTGAAGCCGTGTGATAACTAAAAATGTATGTAATATGTGGTTTTAAGTGGTATTCCATTCCAGTATGAACAGCCAGATCGGAAATCATGATTGACAGATTTGATTCGGACACTGAAATCGGATCAGTATGAACAGAAATAAAGCCATGCTGCATATATCTGCAGAAGGACAAGCTTGTGCATATTAACACTAAATTAATAAACAATAAAGAGAAGGTAAAATACTGAGAAAAGTCTTACTGTGCCTTGATGGAGAAGGTTGCGCTCACAGTTAGATTTATAATGTTTAATGGGTTTGTTTGTGTGTTTATTTTAATTTGCATAATGGGGGATGTATAGGATTTATCCACATCAAAGATAAACAAATACATGCTTTGATACGGTAATGCAATCAATAATATTGTTGGTGTGATTAAGTGTTTTACATTGACAGCTGGTGTATTTCCTCTTTTGATAAACAGAAAGAACATGTTTAAAATTGTGCTGTGCACAGAACCATATTCATGATATCCCAAATACTGTGTGGCATATGATAGAAAACTACACAAAATCATTCATTTGTAATAAAATGCAATGTTCCTAACATGAAGAACTCCTGAATAAAGTGTGTGTGTGTGTGTGTGTGTGTGTGTGTGTGTGTGTGTGTGTGTGTGTGTGTGTGTGTGTGTGTGTGTGTGTGTGTGTGTGTGTGTGTGTGTGTCAGAAACGAGCACCATGACGTCAGTTCCAGATCATTTTATTCAGATCCTCCATCAAACACACCGTTCAGCACATGTACCGCGGTAACAAAATAACCATCTGCCACATCTGGAGGATATAAAATAACACATACCTACTCTACGCATCAGTTAAAATGACTTTAAAATATTGGCATCACCTAGTATTCATTTATACTTTATAAATACGAGACATCCATAAATATATCTGAAGATATCCGAGGGATTCTGATAGAGAATGATGGGATTTTCCTGAAGAGACGCGGAGCAGGACGGGAGGGACATTTAAGGCCATTTTTGAAGAAGCTGTCGAGAGCAGGATGTGACATCACGTCTGGAGGTCTGTGAAAGCGCCTCGCCTTTCAAACAGGATTTCAGTGTCTAAACCCAGAATGAATTCAAGATGATCTGGTTAAACTCCGAAGGCGGACGCTCAAGCGCACTCTTGCTTCAGAACGGAACATGAACGACCCTTGTCTTTATAAAACATGCATACATCGACAGACAGAAGAGTCAAAACACAAACTAAAGAAATCACCCCCAAAATTAAAAAAAAGAAATGATATTTTCTTCCGATTCTCGCGCGGGATGTCCATCATATTGCCTTGTATACTGTGGTGGAGGAGCTCCGCACGCAGGAAGGCATTGTGGGATCCGTGTGATATGAGCGCTCGCTTCCATCAGGTGTCCGGAGACGTTAGAAGGGCGTGAAGTCTGATGGGAACAGGATGGGCAGCCAGTTCTCCGTGTAGGACACGCAGTGAGTCCAGCCCAGAGAGCGCAGCAGCTGCAGGACACAGGACATTCAGAGTCAAGCAGCAGTAGATAAATCCTTCACAGACAATCCCAGAATGCAGTGCAACGAGGACTGACCTGTGTGCAGTTCCTCCAGTTCTCTTTGCTGGGCTTGTCCTCAACGATCTTCATGGCGTACTTCAAGGCCCGCGCGTACATCTTGCTCGCCAGCGCGTGTTTGTAGGAAAACGATAAAACCTGCCGAGAGGAAATCAGTGTCAAATTAAACAGAGCGGACATTAAAGGAGCGGGTCTAATGCCGTTTCCTGCATTCTGCCTCATTCCCACAGTTCAAGAGTTGATGCTCATGATAAACATGCACAACGTTTCAAAACACGAGTTCCCGTTCGGATCCCTAAACCCGGGTTTTTCTTCATTGTGCACATTAGGACGACGCTTGATCGGGAAATTATTGTTAAAGAGTTGCTTCTCATGAGAAACACGAGTTGGACGTATGGCGGAGTATTTCTGTGCCAAACACACTCCTTCAGGATTCACACACGTTTCAGAAAGCTTTTCAGAGTATGGCCCTGTATGATGTCATAAAGGGCGGAACTCCTTATATGGGCACTTCTCACACACACACACACACACACACACAGAGCGAGAGCAAGAGAGTGTCTATCATCGAGCTTCATTGGGGTTACGGGAGTCTGCGGCGCTGGCGTTGTGTTTTTAGAGTGTGTGTGTGTGTGTGTGAGAAAGATCAGCTTGTTCAGCTTCCCAAATAACCCAGTGTTAAGGGAACAGGGGATGCAGTGTGTGTTTCCGGAGGCGGCGAGTGAAACTGCAGCAAATGTGTGTGTTTTGTTGGCATTCGGTGCGCAAGTGCATATTATATGTGTGTGTGTGTGTGTGTGTGTGTGTCTTTAGCTCCGCCCACTGCACGCCTCCACGAGCTCGGCTGTTTTCAGGAAGAATCGGTACAGTGTATCTGTCTTGGGAGATATGAAGGATCAACACTACTCTACAGATACTCCAAATTCACATGAGACTGGTGTGTGTGTGTGTGTGTGTGATGGGTAGGTTTAGGGGCAGGGGCAGTGTGTGTGTGTGTGTGTGTGTGTGTGTGTGTGTGTGTGTGTGTGTGTGATGGGTAGGTTTAGGGGCAGGGGCAGTGTGTGTGTGTGTGTGTGTGTGTGATGGGTAGGTTTAGGGGCAGGGGCAGTGTGTGTGTGTGTGTGATGGGTAAGTTTAGGGGCAGGGGCAGTGTGTGTGTGTGTGTGTGTGTGTGTGTGTGTGTGTGTGTGTGATGGGTAGGTTTAGGGGCAGGGGCAGTGTGTGTGTGTGTGTGTGTGTGTGTGATGGGTAGGTTTAGGGGCAGTGTGTGTGTGTGTGTGTGATGGGTAAGTTTAGGGGCAGGGGCAGTGTGTGTGTGTGTGTGTGTGTGTGTGTGTGTGTGTGTGTGTGTGATGGGTAGGTTTAGGGGCAGGGGCAGTGTGTGTGTGTGTGTGTGTGTGTGTGTGATGGGTAGGTTTAGGGGCAGGGGCAGTGTAGGGGGATAGAAAATACGGTTTGTAAGGTATAAAAACCATTACGCCTATGGAGGGTCCCCACATTTCACAAAAACAAACGTGTGTGTGTGTGTGTGTGTGTGTGTTGACCCTTTCAATCACAGGTAAAGTCCTGAGTGGCGTACCTTAGAGTCGGTGAGCTCCGCCCACTTCTGCACCTCCCAGAAGGTGTCCGTCAAAGCTTTGGCCACGCCCTGCGGCTCGTCATCGGAGCTTCCCACCTCTCCGGCGCTGGCTCCGTCTTGTGCCTCCGGCTGCATCAGCTGATCAGCCAGAGCACAGCCCTTCCTGCACAGCGCATCCAGCAGAGACACCTTCTGCTTCTCCATGTCACTGCAACACACACACACACACACACACTATTAACACGGCTCACTTCATCTGAACACGCCAGCGATCAGCCGGTCACTCATCATCATCATCATCCTCCTCATCCTGGTCTGCCAGTCTGGCTTTGGGTAAATCCTGTGTTTTGTACCTCTTGATGGTGGCGGCGTCCGGCCGAGGGTCCGTCTTCATGGTGAGATAAACGGCCAGCGCCGTCTGGTCAATGTGTGACATCACTGTGTCCGCCGCAGCCGCGATCTCTCCCAGACGCTTCAGACGCTCCTGCAGGAAGACAGAGGGACTCCGTCACGCATGTGTGTGTGTGTGTGTGTGTGTGTGTGTGTGTGTGTGTGTGTGTGTGTGTGTGTGTGTGTGTGTGTGTGTGTGTGTGTGTGTGTGTGTGTGTGTGTGTGAGAGATGGCAGATCATGTCTGGTCGGTTCTGTACCTTCTCTGAGTCCAGCTGATGGAGTCTCTGGACGCAGTGGCAGGTGTGTGGGGAACGTCTCCTTCAGCTCCTCGTACAGCGCGCTGCTGTCCAACCTGAACACACACAGTTCAAGTCATTAAACGGAGGAGATCAAAACATCTGCCTTCTAGAAATCTGATAAACTAAAGATTCTTGGAGATATGAAGGATCAACACTACTCTACAGATACTCCAGATTAACATAAAGAAATTGTGTTTGTTGTGCTGTGCTGTGCTTTGTTGTGTTGTGCTGTGCTTTGTTGTGTTGTGTTGTGCTGTGTTGGTGTTGTGTTGTGCTGGTGTTGTGCTGTGCTTCGTTGTGTTGTGCTGTGTTGGTGTTGTGTTGTGCTGTGTTGGTGTTGTGCTGGTGTTGTGTTGGTCTTGTGCTGTGCTTTGTTGTGCTGTGCTGTGTTGGTGTTGGTGTTGTGCTGTGCTGTGCTGGTGTTGTGCTGTGCTGGTGTTGTGCTGTGTTGGTATTGTGCTGTGCTGGTATTGTGCTGTGCTGGTGTTGTGCTGTGTTGGTATTGTGCTGTGCTGTGTTGGTGTTGTGCTGTGTTGTGCTGTGCTGTGTTGGTGTTGTGCTGTGTTGTGCTGTGCTGGTGTTGTGCTGTGTTGGTGTTGTGTTGTGCTGTTGTTGTGCTGTGCTGTGTTGGTGTTGTGCTGTGCTGTTGTTGTGCTGTGCTGTGTTGGTGTTGTGCTGTGTTGGTGTTGGTGTTGTGCTGTGTTGTGCTGTGTTGTGCTGTGTTGGTGTTGTGCTGTGTTGGTGTTGTGCTGTGTTGGTGTTGTGCTGTGTTGGTATTGTGCTGTGTTGGTGTTGTGCTGTATTGGTGTTGTGCTGTATTGGTGTTGTGCTGTATTGGTGTTGTGCTGTGTTGTGCTGTGTTGGTGCTGTGCTGTGTTGGTGTTGTGCTGTGTTGGTGTTGTGCTGTGTTGGTGTTGTGCTGTGTTGGTGTTGTGCTGTGTTGGTGTTGTGCTGTGTTGGTATTGTGCTGTGTTGGTATTGTGCTGTGCTGTGTTGGTGTTGTGCTGTGCTGGCGTTGTGCTGTGTTGGTATTGTGCTGTGTTGGTGTTGTGCTGTGTTGGTGTTGTGCTGTGCTGTGTTGGTGTTGTGCTGTGTTGGTGTTGTGCTGTGCTGGTGTTGTGCTGTGTTGGTGTTGTGTTGGTGTTGTGCTGTGTTGGTGTTGTGTTGTGTTGTGCTGTGCTCTGTTGTGCTGTGCTGTGTTGGTATTGTGCTGTGCTGTGTTGGTGTTGTGTTGGTGTTGTGCTGTGTTGGTGTTGTGTTGTGCTGGTGTTGTGTTGTGTTGGTGTTGTGCTGTGCTGGTGTTGTGCTGTGCTGGTGTTGTGCTGTGCTCTGTTGTGTTGTGCTCTGTTGTGCTGTGCTGTGTTGGTATTGTGCTGTGCTGTGTTGGTGTTGTGTTGTGCTCTGTTGTGCTGTGCTGTGTTGGTGTTGTGCTGTGCTGTGCTGTGTTGGTGTTGTGTTGGTGTTGTGCTGTGTTGGTGTTGTGCTGTGTTGGTGTTGTGCTGTGCTGGTGTTGTGCTGTGTTGGTGTTGTGCTGTGTTGGTGTTGTGCTGTGTTGTGTTGGTGTTGTGCTGTGTTGGTGTTGTGCTGTGTTGTGTTGGTGTTGTGATGTGTTGGTGTTGTGCTGTGTTGTGTTGGTATTGTGCTGTGCTGTGTTGGTGTTGTGTTGTGTTGGTGTTGTGCTGTGCTGGTGTTGTGCTGTGTTGGTGTTGTGCTGTGCTGATGTTGTGCTGTGTTGGTGTTGTGCTGTGCTGGTGTTGTGTTGTGCTGTGTTGGTGTTGTGTTGTGTTTGTTGCTGTGCTGTGTTGGTGTTGTGTTGTGTTGTGCTGTGTTGGTGTTGTGTTGTGTTGTGCTGTGTTGGTGTTGTGTTGTGTTGTGCTGTGTTGGTGTTGTGTTGGTGTTGTGCTGTGCTGGTGGTGTGCTGTGCTGGTGGTGTGCTGTGCTGGTGTTGTGCTGTGTTGTGCTGTGCTGTGTTGGTGTTGGTGTTGTGTTGTGCTGTGTTGGTGTTGTGTTGTGTTGTGCTGTGTTGGTGTTGTGTTGTGCTGTGTTGGTGTTGTGTTGTGCTGTGTTGGTGTTGTGCTGTGTTGGTGTTGTGCTGTGTTGGTGTTGTGCTGTGCTGGTGTTGTGCTGTGTTGGTGTTGTGCTGTGTTGGTGTTGTGCTGTGCTGGTGTTGTGCTGTGCTGGTGTTGTGTTGTGTTGTGCTGTGTTGGTGTTGTGTTGTGCTGTGTTGGTGTTGTGTTGTGTGCTGTGTTGGTGTTGTGTTGTGTTGTGCTGTGTTGGTGTTGTGCTGTGCTGGTGTTGTGCTGTGTTGTGTTGTGCTGTGTTGGTGTTGTGTTGTGTTGGTGTTGTGCTGTGCTGGTGTTGTGCTGTGCTGGTGTTGTGTTGTGCTGTGCTGTGTTGGTGTTGTGTTGTGCTGTGTTGGTGTTGTGTTGTGTTGTGCTGTGTGTTGTGTTGTGTTGTGCTGTGTTGGTGTTGTGCTGTGTTGGTGTTGTGCTGTGCTGGTGTTGTGCTGTGCTGGTGTTGTGCTGTGTTGGTGTGTTGTGCTGTGTTGGTGTTGTTGTGTTGTGTTGTGCTGTGTTGTGTTGTGCTGTGTTGGTGTTGTGTTGTGTTGTGCTGTGTTGGTGTTGTGTTGTGTTGGTGTTGTGCTGTGCTGGTGTTGTGCTGTGCTGGTGTTGTGCTGTGCTGGTGTTGTGCTGTGTTGGTGTTGTGCTGTGTTGTGCTGTGTTGGTGTTGTGTTGTGCTGTGCTGTGTTGGTGTTGTGTTGTGCTGTGTTGGTGTTGTGTTGTGTTGTGCTGTGTTGGTGTTGTGTTGTGTTGTGCTGTGTTGGTGTTGTGCTGTGCTGGTGTTGTGCTGTGCTGGTGTTGTGCTGTGCTGGTGTTGTGCTGTGCTGGTGTGTTGTGCTGTGCTGGTGTTGTGTTGTGTTGTGCTGTGTTGGTGTTGTGTTGTGCTGGTGTTGTGCTGTGTTGGTGTTGTGCTGGTGTTGTGCTGTGTTGGTGTTGTGTTGTGCTGTGCTGTGTTGGTGTTGTGCTGTGTTGGTGTTGTGTTGTGCTCTGTTGTGCTGTGCTGTGTTGGTGTTGTGTTGTGCTGGTGTTGTGCTGTGTTGGTGTTGTGCTGTGCTGGTGTTGTGCTGTGTTGGTGTTGTGCTGTGCTGGTATTGTGCTGTGCTGGTATTGTGCTGTGTTGGTATTGTGCTGTGCTGGTGTTGTGCTGTGCTGGTGTTGTGCTGTGTTGTGCTGTGCTGTGTTGGTGTTGTGCTGTGTTGGTGTTGTGCTGTGTTGGTGTTGTGCTGGTGTTGTGATGTGTTGTGCTGTGTTGTGCTGTGTTGTGTTGGTGTTGTGTTGTGTCGTGTGATGAACAGATGAAAGCAGTGATTGAGTGAAGACTGACTTGGTCATCCACTGGATCTTCAGGTCTCGCATCGCTTCGCTGAACTCGTCCTTCACGTCCTTCTCCTTCTCCGCTTCCTTCTCCTTCTCTTTGCCGTTCTTGGTTTTGTTGGGAGCAGGAACCAGGTGGTAAAAGATTGGCACGATGTCCTGCATGAGAACGACACACCGAATCATTACCCACAAACCCTCAAATCCGTCTGTGCATGTAGTGAATGCGGCTAACATACAGCCAGACTCATGAACAAATGACCCACAGGAGAAGCAGTGGAAGTTCTGCTGAGGTGACGGTGTGTGTGTGTGTGTGTGTGTGTGTGTGTGTGTGCGTGTGTGTGCGCGTGTGTGTGCGTGTGCGTGTGCGTGTGTGTGTGTGCGTGTGTGTGTGTGTGAGATGGCGATGCATGAAGTAAAAATTATCCTTCTGAATCCATCAAGCCAAAAATGTCATCAAAATCAGAAAGTTATCAAATAGGCAAGACAGAATCAAACTAATAGATATTAAATCACATTAAGACAATTGTTTTGGATTACAAGTGTGTTAAGTGTTGTTTAAATATGCAAATTAGTGCAAGTTTGAGTGATGTTAAGATTAAATCAATAATCAATGAGTTGATGAAGCTCAGCTTGGCTCAGATGAGAGAGATGTTCAGACCCAATGCCAGAGATCTGCTCTTCATCTGTTGAGTTTCTTCCAACACAAGCCTTCATCCCTTCATCCTGCGGTCATTCATGTGTCCTGATTTAAGGATGTGTGGATATTTGAGCTGGAGAACAGAATCCTGAGGAAGAGCATCATCTCTGCAGCGCATGATTTAATGCACGGCCTTATGAAATGTGTTTAATAGTTCTGGCCTGTGCTTTACCGCTCAGACTCTCGCTCATCCTCTGAACACACATGGAGAGATTTGGGATGAGATGGAGAGATTTGGGATGAGATGGAGAGATTTCTGTCCTCCATTGACAGGCTAAGCAACTTCCACTGACGCTTCAGAGAAACTGATCCGTACGGATCCAGCGGATTATTCCAGATGTTCTGAAGAGACTCCATGGCTTTATATGAGGAAGGAAAGTCTGACGGGTTTGAGCGACGTGAGGGAATGATCCCGGGATTCTCATGAATGGGTGAACTGGCCCTTTAAGAGTCTGAGCGCCTGACTGCTCATTCTGCATTATACAGTACATTATGTGTTTATGATTGACAGAAATCAGAGCCCTCGTGTAATGCCATGAGACTGAATAGAAGACATTAAGGCCTGAGATTGTGGAAGCTCAAATTGTATCCCTGATATAAACAACCCATAATAATATAGATATGAATAAAACTGTAGAGCTGCTGAAGTGGAGATTTCTGATTCAAACTTTAAAGATTGAAATCTACAGACACAAACCGATCAAGTGCAATGAAATAAACTCTTAAATGTGTCTGATGTGTTACTCAAAACTGAGCAGTGCATTAAAAAAAAGATGATTTAGAGTCTTGCCTTAAATAATTGCACAGCGTTTCATTTCATCAAACATTAACACATGATTATCGAGTATAGCATCTCACTGTTGGACTTCCAGCAGAAACAAGTTTGACTTTAAAGGGTTAGTTCAGCTTGAAATGGAAATGAAGTCATCGTTTACTCACCCTGGTGTTGTTATAATGCCGTACGCCCTTCTTCCTTTAACGGACCACAAACGGAGAATCTTTAAATGTGTCCGCTCGCGCTCGTTCATATAATGGCAGTGAATATCGACCAGCATCACAGAACGACCCCATGGGTTTACGATAGCGAACATCAGAAATGTAATGCATCGTTTAATGAAAATCCAATCATTGGCCTTCAGTGCTCGACTGTGTTCAGGAGACTCCGACACGCCCGGAAAAACACACACAAGTTGTGAGAAACAGCCCCTTCAAGCGGTTTATGTTTATGCGTGTCCCTTTAAATGCAAATGTACAGCTGCTCCCCGCCCCCTTTCCAGAAGAGGGAGGAGCCTTTACAGCTCATGCTTCGGATACTCCAGCAACAACAAAACTGGACAATATCCCGCAGCCAAAATTTCAGAAACTGTCAGTTGTGGAGTTCAGCGTTGCATGTTTGAACCCTGGCGGACACTGGACGTTTCTGAAAGGGTTAGTGGATGAATTTATGTTGTTGTTGTGGAGTTCAGTTGATTCAACTCATCGACTAGCATGTACGGTCATGATCATCTAAAAATCGAGATCTATGCTAATAGAGCAGATTGTTAGCAGTCATGGGCGGGGCTTCTGGGGGAAATCTGGAACTGCTTGTTTGGAGAAACTAAGATTTATCGGGATTATAAAAATGGGAGTGGGTGGATTTTTAACATTATAGGCTGGCTGTGTTCAGACACGTTATAAAAGGGAATTTTGCATAATTTTGTCTTTTCTGGGCGAGTCAGAGCACAAGACCAATGGCCAAAGGGCAGGATTTCAGGGTGTTTTTTACCAAACTCAATCGTAAACCCTCAGAACATGTGGAATGCCTTACTGGTCAATATTCACTGGCATCACACGGACGAGCACGAGCAGGATATTAAAAAAAACCTATCCTTCTGTGGTCCGAATAAGAAAGAAGGGTGTACGGCAGTATAACAGTTAATGATGACTTAATTCAGGGTGAACTATCCCTTTAAATGGAGCCCCTGCAGAATCATTTCTCAATATATGATATATCACAAGGTTCTTTTGGATCTCTACCCGTTCAGTACCTTTTTAAATTTTCCTTGTCGTTTGGCTGATGCTTGTCCCTGCTGGTCAGAATAACACACATCAGAGAGAGAAGCACACACACACACACACACACACACACTCTGTCCTCTCTATCCTCTGCTCTCTACTCCTTCACATCTCATGATTCACTGTAAGGATGATCATATACAGGACAGTAAACCCCAGAGACGAGCAGGCAGACGCGCTTCCCCACTGAACCGGTGCTGGACGCTCTCAGAGGGCTGATGGGTTTGGGAAAGGGCAGTGATGCATTGTTTACATCTGTGCATTTGGCACACGTTTATCCACTGTAAACTATAGTAGTATATAGTGAGGAACCAGCACCATGACAGTGGGAAAGCAGCAAATGTCAAAGGCATGCTCGGTTTCTTGTTACTGTACTCTTAACACAAGATATAGACAGAGTTATTGAGAAGCAGAACCGCCACCAGCCGATTAGACAGAGGTCAAGAACGTGTGCGTAGGGGTGTGCGATACGCATCAGACGATATACCTTACGGGATTCACAGACATAAAATGCATGTTTGAGCTGTTCTTAAAAGCATATCTTAAACTATATCAGTGCTATTGTTCGGTCTCAAGACGCACACCAGTAATGATGTTTTTGTGTCTGAGGCACGTTTATAAAAGTTATATAAAAGCCTAGCTTAATCTAAGCCCAGTCCGTGAAACCAGGCCTTAACTTTATTTTATAGGAATATTTTTATATTTCAGTGTAAATGCATCTAAATTCTGATTCAGATGCAGCTTCTGCAGTGCAAAACTAGATTTTGTTTGTTTTCGTTTCATTGGTAACGGTCTCATTCCAACGTTATTGATAATAATAATTGGTTACATTTATATAGCACTTTTCTAGGCAAAGCGCTTTACATATAGAAGGGGGAATCTCCTCAACCACCACCACCTGATGATGATGCAACGGCAGCCATATTGCTCCAGAACGCCCACCACACACCAGCTGATTGGAGGAGAGGAGACCGAGTGATGAAGCCAATCGGTATATTGATTAGCTATGATGGACAGAGGCCAATGGGCAGATTTACACCCCTACTCTTTATCGAAGGACATCCTGGGATTTTTAATGACCTCAGAGAGTCGGGACCTCGGTTTAACAACTCATCCGAAGGACGGTGCTCTTTGACAGTCCCCATCACTACACTGGGGTGTTAGGACCCACACAGACCACAGGGTGAGCGCCCCCTGCTGGCCTCACTTACACCTCCTCCAGCAGACTCCGAGTTTTCCCAGGAGTCTCCCATCCAGGTACTGACCAGGCTCAACCCTGCTTAGCTTCAGTGGGAAACCAGTCTACAGGGTGATATTGATAATTTGATTAAATGTAGGAATTTGACATAAAAGATGTTCTAATAAGGTTTGACAATGTGCTCTTATAAAAGGTAAAAATGTGTAAACAATTATTTTAAATGACTTTTTCAGACAAAAATATGTTTTAGCTTTATTTTGTCAACGAAAGCAGTTTTTTTGCATCTGGACAACTGAACAAATCTGCGTTTGAATGATTCAATGACCAAATGATTCAGCCATTTGAACAAATCATTTGAATGAACGACTCACTCATTAAGACCTACTGGCGGTTTTAGTTTTATATTTCAAGTAATGCATTATAAATCTACATTCAAAATAATTAAGCATTGTTTAAGCAATTGTAATTGCAGTGTAAATGCATCTAAATGCAGCAAAATTTAATTTTTGGTTTTCATAGTGTCTTACTATTCCAATTATATATATATGATGCAAACATCTAAAAAACACCGCTGGAAAATCAATATGAGGGGAAACATCATCCAGTAATGAAGACGTAAACACTGTAACAAGCACTTTCCGCAAAGCTGCGTTAACACAAAACTTGACTTGTGATTTTCTGTCAGTATCGCACACCCCATCATGAGAACACAGACGGGCTGATGAGAGCCAAGCGGCAGCATGCAGATCTGAATGAACATCGTGTTTGAAGAGTCCGACTCACTGCTTTCTTGCCGAACTCACTCTTGGGCAGAACCAGAGAGCCGGTGATGTATCCGCCCGGACCGGCCCCTTTTGGGATCCTGAAACACAAAGACAAACATCTGCATCCTGTGGCGGCTCAGAAGTCAACAGCGGAGGACAGGCACTCACTTGTCATCAGGCAGAGCGGTGATGTAGAAGGGCTGCGAGGCGCCCGGGCTCAGCGTGACGGAGTTGGCCTTCTTCTTGGCCAGCATGGCAGCGCGGTGTGTCTCGTAGACGTCCAGCGAGAGGGTGTTGGACAGACGGTGCGAGACCACAAACGGCAGGTCCTTCAGACGCTCCAGCTCGCTCTGCTGCTCGTGGCGCACCTGCAGACGCACCGTGTAGTCGCCCTTCTCCAGCTTCTGAGAGTACTGCGGTAGAGCAACAACATCTCTGAACACTGACACACTACTGCGCTAAAGCAATGTTCTGTGAAGGCCGGTCTGGTTACCTGGTGTGGGTAGGCATCTCCAGAACCCATGAGTCTCTTGTTCTGGTCAAACAGGAGCCAGAGTTGACTGTCGAACTCAGACTCGTATAAAAGCTCACACAGCAGCGGACAGCTGGGCATCACCTCGCCACTCTTGGGCTGAAAAACCAAGAATCAATCAATCACTGAGGAAACAACATCAATACACCGATCAGGCATAACATTATAATATGGTCGAGGCATGGACTCCACTAGACCCCTGAAGGTGTGCTGTGGTATCTAGCACTAAGATGTTAGCAGCAGATCCTTTAAGTCCTGTAAGTTGCGAGGTGGGGTCTCCATGGATCGGACTTGTTTGTTCAGCGCATCCCACAGATGCTCGACTGGATTGAGATCTGGGGGATTTGGAAGCCAAGTCAACACCTCAAACTCGTTGTTGTGCTCCTCAAACCATTCCTGAAGCATTTGTGCTTTGTGTCAGGAGCATTATCCTGCTGGAAGAGCCACAGCCACCAGGGAATACCGTTTCCATGAAAGGCTGTACATGGTCTCAGCAATGCTTAGGTAGGTGGGACGTGTCAAAGGAACATCCACATGGATGGCAGGACCCAAGGTTTCCCAGCAGAACATTGCCCAAAGCATCACCTCCGCTCGCCTTCTTCCCATAGTGCATCCTGGGGCCATGTGTTCCCCAGGTGAGCCACGCACACACACCCGGCCATCCACGTGATGTAAAAGAACACGTGATCATCAGACCAGACCACCTTCTTCCATTGCTCCGTGGTCCAGTTCTGATGCTCACGTGCCACTGTTGGTGCTTTCGGCGGGGTCAGGGGTCAGGATGGGCACCCTGACTGGTCAGCGGCTATGCCGCCCCATTCGCAACAAACTGCGATGCTCTGTGTATTCTGACCCCTTTCTATCAGAACCAGCATTAACTTCTTGAGCAGTTTGAGCTCCAGTAGCTCGTCTGTTTGATCGGACCACACGGGCCAGCCTTCGCTCCACACGTGCATCAATGAGCCTGGGCCGCCCATGACCCTGTGGCCGGTTCTCCACTGTTCCTTCCTTGGAGCACTTTTGATAGATCCTGACCACTGCAGACCGGGAACACCCCACAAGAGCTGCAGTTTTGGAGATGCTCTGACCCAGTCGTCTAGCCATCACAATCTGGCCCTTGTCAAACTCGCTCAAATCCTTACGCTTGCCCATTTTTCCTGCTTCTAACACATCAACTTTGAGGACAAAATGTTCACTTGCTGCCTAATATATCCCACCCACTAACAGGAGCCGTGAGGAAGAGATCATCAGTGTTATTCACTTCACCTGGTCAGTGCTCAATGTTATGCCTGATCGGTGTATAACTGATCTCACAGTGTACTCACCTGATGGAAATTATACGTGAGGACGATCTCATAGAGCTGTCTGTTGTTGGGTAACACATCTCTGACGCCGAGGGGTTTGATTTTAGCGCTTACGGGCCTATAGAGGAGAAACACACACACACACACACACACACACACACACACACACACACACACACACACACACACACACACACACACACACACACACACACACACACACACACACACACACACACACACACACACACACACACACACACACACACACACACACACACACACAGAGAAGAGTGGTTGCATATTTCATAAAGACAAATCAATTATTTAAACATATTTTACTTGAAGAGCTCCCAGAGGAAGGGTTTACGATCTACAATACTTAAACTGTATTTATGGGCATTACTGAATATCATCCTGACAGCATGCATGAGTATTTAAACTGATGCACACTAGACCAACATTGACATTCGTATTTATGGAATATTACAGTGTTTATCGGTGCACATCATTATGTTAAAGTCATAATTTTTAATTAGAATAACTTCTATCATCTCCACATTTGTTCTTGTCTGAGAAGCGTTTCACTCGATATACGGCGCAATAGAGGAGAAAAGACCAGCGTGACTTCCCTCTCATGATGACTTTGACTTCGTTTCTGCACATTATTCAGTGATCGGTGAGTTGTGCGCGGTTACCTGAGGGGCTGAACCCAGTTCTTCAATGTGATTGTTGGGGAAACATCTTCATATCTCAACGGAGACCAGACCTCGAAACTGGAAATCCCTTCAGAGGCGTGCTGGATACACAGGAACACACGTTCTCATATGAGGATTTGATGCTCAACACGCATGAAAACAGTCGTGATATCTTTTATTTCTCAGGATTCTTTGATGAACAGAAAGTTCAAAAGAACATTTATTTGAAATAGAATCTTTTGTAACATTATAAATGTCACTTATGAGCAATTTAATGAGTCCTTGATTAAGAAAAGTATGCGAAAGCCTGAAGCGACTCACGATGTGAAGAGGGGAGGGTGATGTCACCAGCCCGTGGAAGGAAATGACATAATCAATGGTGACGTCACCGAGACTCGCCCACCAGCGAGCGACACAGAACTCCAGAGTCCGTCCTGGCTGAGAGAGACACACACACACACAGGTGAACATGTGACCTGATCCACACAGATAAACCACACATGGAGTAGACAGGCATACCAGCACAGGGAAAGCCTCCGTGAGCGAGCCCTTCTCCAGCAGAGACGAGAACTTGTAGAACTCATTGGCTCGGTACGCTCTCTGCTTCACCAGATGAACCACGTGCAGGACGAACTTCGACGACACATCTCCAGAGTGAGACGTTAATGAGATCTCTGGAACGACCAGCACAGATCAATCATTCCTTCACACTCGTGCTGTCACGGTAACAACATTTCATTAGGCGTGTGCAATATTGACAAAAAAAATCTCTTTATTTTCTGGGATTTTCTCTAACAATAATTAGATGAAATTTTGTAATTAATTGAATAAGAAAGTAATGTATTTGTGGATTGTTCTGCATGTTTTCAGATGGAGAAACTACAGAAGGAGGAGCTCCAGTGTCACGTTTTGAGAATTGCACACAAGACCGCCATTAAAGTGTGGGAAAATACAGCCCATCAAGGGCCGGTGCGTGTTCAGCCCAACATGGGCCGGTGCGTGTGCAGCCCATCATGGGCCGGTGCGTGTGCAGCCCATCATGGGCCGGTGCGTGTGCAGCCCATCATGGGCCGGTGCGTGTGCAGCCCATCATGGGCCGGTGCGTGTTCAGCCCATCATGGGCCGGTGCGTGTTCAGCCCATCATGGGCCGGTGCGTGTTCAGCCCATCATGGGCGGTGCGTGTTCAGCCCATCATGGGCGGTGCGTGTTCAGCCCATCATGGGCGGTGCGTGTGCAGCCTATCATGGGCGGTGCGTGTTCAGCCCATCATGGGCGGTGCGTGTTCAGCCCATCATGGGCGGTGCGTGTTCAGCCCATCATGGGCGGTCGTGTGCAGCCCATCATGGGCGGTGCGTGTGCAGCCCATCATGGGCGTGCGTGTGCAGCCCATCATGGGCGATGCGTGTGCATCCCATCATGGGCGGTGCGTGCAGCCCATCATGGGCGGTGCGTGTGCATCCCATCATGGGCGGTGCGTGTGCATCCCATCATGGGCGGTGCGTGTGAATCCCATCATGGGCGGTGCGTGTGCATCCCATCATGGGCGGTGCGTGTGCATCCCATCATGGGCGGTGCGTGTGCAGCCCATCATGGGCGGTGCGTGTGCATCCCATCATGGGCGGTGCGTGTGCATCCCATCATGGGCGATCGTGTGCATCCCATCATGGGCGGTGCGTGTGCAGCCCATCATGGGCGGTGCGTGTGCAGCCCATCATGGGCGGTGCGTGTGCAGCCCATCATGGGCGGTGCGTGTGCAGCCCATCATGGGCGGTCGTGTGCAGCCCATCATGGGCGGTGCGTGTGCAGCCCATCATGGGCGGTCGTGTGCAGCCCATCATGGGCGGTGCGTGTGCAGCCCATCATGGGCGGTGCGTGTGCAGCCCATCATGGGCGGTGCGTGTGCAGCCCATCATGGGCGGTGCGTGTTCAGCCCATCATGGGCGGTGCGTGTGCAGCCCATCATGGGCGGTGCGTGTGCAGCATATCATGGGCGGTGCGTGTTCAGCCCATCATGGGCGGTGCGTGTTCAGCCCATCATGGGCGGTGCGTGTTCAGCCCATCATGGGCCGGTGCGTGTGCAGCCCATCATGGGCCGGTGCGTGTGCAGCCCATCATGGGCGGTGCGTGTGCAGCCCATCATGGGCGGTGCGTGCAGCCCATCATGGGCGGTGCGTGTTCAGCCCATCATGGGCGGTCGTGTTCAGCCCATCATGGGCGGTGCGTGTGCAGCCCATCATGGGCCGGTGCGTGTGCAGCCCATCATGGGCCGGTGCGTGTGCAGCCCATCATGGGCCGGTGCGTGTGCAGCCCATCATGGGCCGGTGCGTGTGCAGCCCATCATGGGCGGTGCGTGTTCAGCCCATTATGGGCGGTGCGTGTTCAGCCCATTATGGGCGGTGCCAGTGCAGCCCATCATGGGCGGTGCGTGCAGCCCATCATGGGCGGTGCGTGTGCAGCCCATCATGGGCCGGTGCGTGTGCAGCCCATCATGGGCCGGTGCGTGTTCAGCCCATCATGGGCCGGTGCGTGTTCAGCCCATCATGGGCCGGTGCGTGTTCAGCCCATCATGGGCCGGTGCGTGTGCAGCCCATCATGGGCCGGTGCGTGTTCAGCCCATTATGGGCCGGTGCCAGTGCAGCCGATTATCGATTATAGAATCGTTGATAATTTTTTCCGATATTTAAGCATTTTCCCATAATCGGGTTTTGTAATATCAGCAGCAAGTCACTGTTAATGAGTGACTCATTGAGATTCAATTTATTCAAACGGCTGATTCATTCAGGATCGAATCATATGACTCTTTCTTAATGAGTGAGTCATTGAGTCATTCAAACGATTCGTTCATTCAGTAATGAAACACTGCCGTGTGTCGCTCAGAGATGCTCAACAGCCCCGTGGGTTTGTTTTGAAAAAATGGAGCAAAAACAGACAATATTGTGTCTAAAAATGTAAGTCACTTAATATTAACTTCTTGTTTATTGGGTCATCATGAAGATATTTGGAAAAAACGGCACTCTTTATGAGATACTGATGAACTAAATTAAACTATATTAATATAAAGACACACAGAGGTATTTTTGGCCTTTATGTTGAATATTGAGGGCTTTATAAATGCATAGAGTAAATCACACAGTGAAAGTG
The DNA here is from genome assembly GCA_023029165.1 of Gobiocypris rarus. NCBI lineage: Eukaryota > Metazoa > Chordata > Actinopteri > Cypriniformes > Gobionidae > Gobiocypris > Gobiocypris rarus. The sequence goes on from CM040914.1 coordinate 15,841,004, forward strand.
TGCACTAGTGTAACCTACAGCACTCTCTTTTTGTGATGTGAGGGACATACTGGATAATCTCACACATTACCTGCCCATGATGCTCCACGAGGGACGGTAATGAAATGCCGTCGGATCTGTCCTGGTCTGAAGTGGACATCTGTGAACGTGACCTCCTGACTGTCAGCTACTCTATAAGACACAAACACACGTCACACACCAGCAGAAACACTCCGTCTCTCACGCAGACAAGCCGGACTCACTTGGCAGGGATTATAACCGTTATGGGCACTCTGAAGAGAGGACCAGCGCTGAGGGCCGACGTGTCGTATCCACACACCTGCAAAACACCATCATTACCACACAACGCATTTCAGGACATTCATAAGGCGGAGGAATGAGCGGCCGTGCCTCGGTGTAGTGCAGCCCCTCGCGCAGGCCCTGCGGGTCGATGCGGACGTTGAGGTGGCGGCACTGATTCATGAGCTCCAGGTGTGACGGACAGTGAACCCAGGAAGCGTTGCAGATGAGAGCCAGATGCAGCTGCAGAGAGATGCGCGCCGAGTTCTCTGCAGAGAAAACATCCCATAATACATCACACACGGGTACAAACTCGCATATGGTGATAATATAGCATAATGAGAGATGTACAAGCGATTCAAAAATAAATTGTTGTTTTTATGAATTCAATTAATTAGATTTGACTATTAAATGGAGTAAAAAAATAATATTGTCTATAAATTAGGGATGCAACGATATGATTTTTTGGGGCCGATACCGATACTGATATTTGTCATTTGTCCTCTCATTTGAAATTGTCATTAAAATATAGTGTGTTGATCATGTTTTTCAGCAAAGTAAAAAAAAAAAAAAAAACATACATACATTAACTTATAGCCTACTAGCTAGTTTATTGTTGCATTATCAAATAATTTCTAATTAACATAGACTGCATCCATTTAACATTAAGCAGGCCAACATAAATACAACAGAACAAAATACATGTGAAATTCACATTTTTACGTAGGTTTAATGTTAAATAACACTGCATATTCTTCAGTGTATAAATTAAATCCATATATTATTATTTCATTGAGACGTAGCTAAATTCTATTTCAGGCTACAACACTAATCCCGTCTCAATTAATTTGTTAAACTGAACTTTTATTTTGACGGGTTGCAGTGAAGACCTTCGAGTTCCTGTGTGTGTGTGTGTGTGTGTGTGTGTGTGTGTGTGGGTTTATGATATGATAGAGTTTGTCAAAAGAAATGGTGAAATGCTCATGAAGTGACTGAAGATGCAACCATGTCCTCATATTGAGGCGGCAGAGGCTGAAAAACACAGAGTGTCAGTGTGTGTGTGTGTGTGTGTGTGTGTGTGTGTGTGTGTGTGTGTGTGTGAGAGTGTGAGTGTGTTCATGTTTTTCTATCCAGCCTGACTGCACACAGACTCATGGGGACTCGTGTCACCTAAACTGAAGTCCCCATGAGGAAACAAGCTTATAAATCATACAGGATGAGATTTTTTGAAAATGTAATAATGCATCCTGTGATGGGCTGTGTGTGTGTGTGTGTAATGGGTAGGTTTAGGGGCAGTGTGTGTGTGTGTGTGTGTGTGTGTGTGATGGGTAGGTTTAGGGGCAGGGGCAGTGTGTGTGTGTGTGTGTGTGTGTGTGATGGGTAGGTTTAGGGGCAGGGGCAGGGTGTGTGTGTGTGTGTGTGTGTGTGTGTGATGGGTAGGTTTAGGGGCAGGGGCAGTGTGTGAGTGTGTGTGTGTGTGTGTGTGTGTGATGTAGGTTTAGGGGCAGGGGCAGTGTGTGTGTGTGTGTGTGTGATGGGTAGGTTTAGGGGCAGGGTGAGTGTGTGTGTGTGTGTGTGTGTGTGTGTGTGTGTGTGTGTGTGTGTGATGGGTGAGTTTAGGGGCAGGGGGCAGTGTGTGTGTGTGTGTGTGTGTGTGTGTGTGTGTGTGTGTGTGTGTGTGTGTGTGTGTGATGGGTGTGTGGTTTAGGGGGGCATGTGTGTGTGTGTGTGTGTGTGTGTGTGTGTGTGTGTGTGTGTGTGTGTGTGTGTGTGTGTGTGTGTGTGTGTGTGTGTGTGTGTGATGGGTAGGTTTAGGGGCAGGGCAGTGTGTGTGTGTGTGTGATGGGTAGGTTTAGGGGCAGGGGCAGTGTGTGTGTGTGTGTGTGTGTGTGTGTGTGTGATGGGTAGGTTAGGGGCAGTGTGTGTGTGTGTGTGTGTGTGTGTGATGGGTAGGTTTAGGGCAGGGGCAGTGTGTGTGTGTGTGTGTGTGTGTGTGTGTGTGTGTGTGTGTGTGTGTGTGTGTGTGATGGGGAGGTTTAGGGGCAGTGTGTGTGTGTGTGTGTGTGTGATGGGTAGGTTTAGGGGCAGGGGCAGGGGCAGTGTGTGTGTGTGTGTGTGTGTGTGTGTGTGTGTGTGTGTGTGTGTGTGTGTGTGTGTGTGTGTGTGTGATGGGTAGGTTTAGGGGCAGTGTGTGTGTGTGTGTGTGTGTGTGTGTGTGTGTGATGGGTAGGTTTAGGGGCAGTGTGTGTGTGTGTGTGTGTGTGTGTGTGTGTGTGATGGGTAGGTTTAGGGGCAGTGTGTGTGTGTGTGTGTGTGTGATGGGTAGGTTTAGGGGCAGGGGCAGTGTGTGTGTGTGTGTGTGTGTGTGTGTGTGTGTGTGTGTGTGTGTGTGTGTGTGTGTGAGAGAGGGGTAATGATGAAACTGCGCATCTGCGCCATTCACACAGAAACATGCAGGATTCATATTTAAACAGTCTTATTGCATCCTAATATTCACAGACACTACTAGTATCACTGTTTGCTATACGTTTTATGTATTCAACAAAACTTTGACTAATTCCGTGGCGTTCCACTGCAGTAAATTCTGTTTTTATGACTGGACTCCGTCTGCGTTGTCCGCATCGTGGAAATGAATCCTTATTAAGTTACAAAAGTTAATTTAGTCGATTTTTTGGGGGACTTTTGTTGTTTGATTAACATTAAAAAGCAGCCAGCAGTGCAGCAGGAATATGACATTATACTCTTGGATTATGCAGCATTACACAGCTCAGTGCCTTCACACAGTTATAAACCATCGGTTTGTTATATCGGCCTCTCTCATGCTATAGCCGATATGCCGATGGTTGTAAATTGCTCAAAAATCGTCCGATACATCGGTGCATGCCTACTATAAATGTCTCATTATGCTATTTAAAAGGCGGGTCATTTTTGACCGGAACACTAAATGAGGCACTCTCAGCTCCGGCTTAAACTCCGCATGAGCTCTCTGTGATGTGCAGTGTGTACCCGAGTTCTCCGGAAACACGGGCTCGATGCCGACGCCGTGATCGGAGGGGCCGGAGACATGGGTCGGGTCCCTGAGGTAGATGCCCCGCTGCGATCCCACGGTCACGGTGAAGCCGAGGCTACTGGTGGGCAGCGCCGCGTGCTGCATGAGGTAGTCGAACGCCCGCTCCACCTGCACATCATCAGCGTTGGGAAAGTTACTTTGAAAAGTAATGCAGTACAATATCTCGTTACTCCCTTAAAAAGTAACTTATTGAGTTACTTAGTTACTTTTTAAGAAAAGTAATGTGTTACGCTACTTTTGCGTTACTTTTTCTCACCTGGGCTGGGCTTGTTGTTTTGTTTTTTGTTAACAAAAAGTTCTATTTTTGTGAAAATAAGCGTCAGGCTGAGGTAAAAATACAGATTCCCACATTAACAGCAGAGGGCGCTGCCATTCTGGATCATGGAAGAATAGGACGCAGGAGAAAAAAGTTACCAATAAAAAACAAATCTAGTAATTTCTGCTCATGGTTTAACTGAATCATTAATGGTCATCAGCAAATTTGTCAATAAAGGTAGATTAAATGCGTACAAATATTTATTTTATTTAACATTTAATTATTGGAGGTTTGCATATTTTACATTTGACTGATTTTATTCATTTTGAGGAATACTCAATCTTTATGCAAGTGAGATGAAAAAATGCTCAAATTTAGTCTAGAACTACAATATCATGTTCACACACAATCCTCTGCGCCTCTGCTGTTAGGCAAATAAATGTGGAAAACTAACTTGCATTACTTTTCTGAAAAAGTAACTGATATTTTGTTGCAAATTTTAAAAGTAATGCGTTACTTTACACTGCAAAAAATGCTCTTCTTACTTAGTTTTTTCTTGTTTCCAGTCCAAATATCTAAACATTCTTAAATCACGATGCATTTACTAGATGAGTAAAATGACATGAGATATTTTTTCTTGTTTTGTTGAAAATCAAATCAAAGTGAAGTGAGTTTTTGCTTAAAACAAGCAAAATTATCTGCCAATGGGGTGAGAAAAATACTGTAATAATCTTATTTCAATCAGAAACAAGATTTTATTTTCAACAAAACAAGAAAAGATGTCATTTTACTCATCTAGTAAATGCATCTTGATTTAAGAATGTTTAGATATTTGGACTAGGGCTGGGCGATATCTAAAAAAAAATTATATCTCGATATTTTTAAAATTTTTACGATATTCGATATATATATCTCGATATGTTTGCAATTGCTTTTAAATAAATAAAAATATTTTCTTTTGCCCCCATTAAAAACAACAAAAACTATTTCGATAGAACCAAATTAAATAGAAAAAAAACAGGTTGGGATGACCAAAATCTTAAATCATGATTTTTTTAAATGTACTTTTTTACTAATTGTACTTTAATTTAATTTAATTTTTATAAGCAAAACATGCAAATTACAAACAATATGACAAAAACAGTGCTTTATTTTCAGCTACAGTGGGTCTATTTAACAGTAGCAAGTCAAGAAATAAATCAAATATATATTTTAAAAAAACTGCTCAGTCTTCACTCTATAAATTAACCATAGGCTAAACTGATTCTTAATAAATATATTAAAGTTGTTTAGCCAAGCATGGGGTGGTTTTCTAATTTTCGTTGTTGTTTGATTAACATTAAATCACACAGAATATGAGCTCCGGCCCTTTAAGAGCTGCACGGACCAAATTAACTGTAACACACAATTTCTCACTCAATTTGTGTACGTTCACTAAAGACACACACCACTGTGTTTAATACCTGCCAGGACGTGCATTTTTACATCTGTTAGACCAGTGAAACCCAATAATCCATGAAGGAACTGAATCCCGATCGCATGTTGTCTGAAAGGCGTGTGCGCTTCAGGTCAGAGTCCCGCGCTGCGCTATTATTTCTCTCATGCGCGCATGTTTCTGTTGCTTTCTTTGTCATGCGCTGCGTATATATTTAACTCTTCTGCTTCCGATGTTTAGTGAATGGTGGAAGCAGAGCTCTGCGTTATCTGGTAATGTTTTTTGGGAAAGTATGCATGTTGAATCTGAAATATTCGATATTCACGATATTTACACATTTTACATCGTCGTCAAAATTATTGCGATATTATCGCTAATATTCGATATATCGCCCAGCCCTAATTTGGACTGGAAACAAGAAAAAATTACTAAGTAAGAAGAGCATTTTTCGCAGTGTACTAGTTACTTGAAAAAGTAATCTGATTACGTAACTCAAGTTACTTGTAACGCGTAACCCACACAGAGTCATGAGTGATGAAGACCAGCACACGCCAGCACGGGCGCCTCAGTACCTGAATGATGCCGTGGCCCTGTGCGAACACTTCTATATCATCCACTTTAAGAGCCGTGTTCTCCAGAGCTCGACGCACCGCAGGCACCGTGGGACGCACGCCGTTCTGCTTCAAACCTGCCAAACACACACACACACACACACACCTGTGCCTCAGTGCTCAGCTATGCCAATCTCATCCGAAGCATTGCTTTTAATGATATGAAGCTGAACAGAAAGACTCCCGATTGAAAGGCACCTGAGAGCACGAGAGCGATTCCTCCGCAGGCGTTCGGCGAGGACATGGAGGTGCCGTTCATCAGCTGTGTGCCGCGGAGAGTCCAGTTGGGAACGGAGGCGATGGCTCCGCCGGGAGCGCTGATGCTAACGCCCAGAGCGCCGTCCGTGCTGGGCCCGCGGGACGACCACGTGTACTGGTTCGGAGGAAGCTTCTCTCGCAGCGAGTACTCGGCCACCATCATGTCAGGGGTGACGTAAGCGCCCACACCTGCACAGCACCACCATCAGGGCACCGTTGATTATGTGTTATTAAATATGATTTTTCCAGGGTTTCTGCAGGTTTTATTTGAGACCTTTTTAAGAGCAATGTAGGGAGGAGCAGAACACGTGATCTCTAATGTAAATGAGCATCAGTGTCACTGAGAACACCACCCCAGCAGATCTCATCACTTTCACTAATATTACAATAAAGTGATGATTAAATCAATAATCAATGAGTTGATGAAGCTCAGCTTGGCTCAGATGAGAGAGATGTTCAGACCCAATGCCAGAGATCTGCTCTTCATCTGTTGAGTTTCTCCCAACACAAGCCTTCATCCCTTCATCCTGCGGTCATTCATGTGTCCTGATTTAAGGATGTGTGGATATTTGAGCTGGAGAACAGAATCCTGAGGAAGAGCATCATCTCTGCAGCGCATGATTTAATGCACGGCCTTATGAAATGTGTTTAATAGTTCTGGCCTGTGCTTTACCGCTCAGACTCTCGCTCATCCTCGGAACACACATGGAGAGATTTGGGATGAGATGGAGAGATTTGGGATGAGATGGAGAGATTTGGGATGAGATGGAGAGATTTGGGATGAGATGGAGAGATTTCTGTCCTCCATTGACAGGCTAAGCAACTTCCACTGACGCTTCAGAGAAACTGATCCGTACGGATCCAGCGGATTATTCCGGATGTTCTGAAGAGACTCCATGGCTTTATATGAGGAAGGAAAGTCTGACGGGTTTGAGCGACATGAGGGAATGATCCCGGGATTCTCATGAATGGGTGAACTGGCCCTTTAAGAGTCTGAGCGCCTGACTGCTCATTCTGCATTATACAGTACATTATGTGTTTATGATTGACAGAAATCAGAGCCCTCGTGTAATGCCATGAGACTGAATAGAAGACATTAAGGCCTGAGATTGTGGAAGCTCAAAGACTTTAAGACCCGCAGAAACCCTGTTTTAATTTAAAGCAGTGCGGTGATATGTATTGAACCATCGGTCAGTACCGATCACACTGCTGGTCGTTCCTCCGGGGCAGCCCACGGTGGACAGACACGGCCCGTTATTCCCAGCGCTCGACACAAACAAAACGTTATACTTCTGCACCGCCTCCGTGATGACCTCACAGATCCTCCTGAACAACAAGCAGAGGGTTAATGTTTCAGACCCGAGGGCATGATCAGAGCGCTCACAGAACACGCGTGTGTGTGTGTGTGTGTGTGATCAGATCCTCACCCTGAGTTTGGCCAGTGCGTCGCCTCCCCGTAACTGTAGTTCACAAGGTCACACTTATAGTTCACGACTTCAATCATCTGCAAAACAACACACACACACACACACACACACACACACACACACACACACACACACACACACACACATGTTGTGTTTCCATGTTTTATGGGGACATTCCATAGGCGTAATGCATTTTATACTGTACAAACCGTATTTTCTATCCCCTACACTGCCCATAAACCTACCCATCACACTCACACACACACACACACACACACACACACACACACACACACACACACACACACTACCCATCACAGGAGACATTCTGCATTTTACATTTTCAAAAAAATCACTTAGTGTGATTTATAAGATGTTTTCCTCATGGGGACCAAAAAATGTCCCCACAAGGACAAGGATTTTGGATATTGCCATCTTTGTGGGGACATTTTGTCCCCATACCGTAGGGATTACCAGTCCACACACACACACACACACACACACACACACACGTGTTAGTGAATGTATGTTATCTTATTATCCACATGATCTTTACGCATCTTTTTTTCAAAGTATCGACAGCTTTGTGATATTTTGTATCTAATGAATGACACATTTAATGTGATTTATGATCATGTGAATAACTGATATTATAGATGTGTTTCGATTACTGTGCATCATTATTTATTAAATGATATTAACCAAATGTATTAGTTTATTTATTTTGAATAAAATTGCATGTCTTTATTTTAATTAAATAATTAAGTTACTTGGTTTAATCCCCTTTTTTATTTCTTTAAATCAATAATTATTATTTATTTAGTTTTATCAAATGTATTTATTTAAACAAAATTAATAATTTGAATCACTTTACTCATTTAATCAGTTTTTAATCTTTTAACGTATTTAAAATTGTTTTAATTTTTGACTTTACTCAAATTAATTGATTTAGCTTAAACTTATTTTTATTTACTTCTCTTTACACGGTTTCTCTCCATGAGCCCCAGTTTGAAACCCCTGCTTTATGACAGTAGTTATAGTAAAAATACTAAAAATGTAACTTTTTAATATTGCCATGGCAACTGAGATAAAAAAAATTACGACATGAAGTACTAAATTACTCAAATATTTAAAAACAAAACTAATAAAAACGGCAAAATTACTGGAAAATATACGAATAAAAGCTCATTCAAAATATGAAGAGAGTCTATAATAGCACATGCAGCGCAGTAAAGCCTGGCGGAGATGTCGTGATGGTCTCTTACGGCGCGGATGAGGCCCGTGCCCGTCTCCATGGTGCTGAGGCGCGTGTCTCCGATCTTCACAGCCAGGATCTGGGCTCCCGGGGCCACACCGTTGCGCTCGGGCTCCTCTGGGAAGTGCCCCGCTGCGATGCTGGCCACGTGTGTCCCGTGAGCTCCTGCAAACACATGTGTACAGACGCTCATCACTTACACATGAACGACTGATGTTAGTGTTCTACTGAGCGGCTCATTTTCAGCTATATGTTATATTATTGTTGCATCGTTGATTCTGTTGTTTTCCTGTTTATTAATGTGAGGTTGTGCAGTGCTATGCAAATAAAGGCTGCTTGATTTGACTGAGGAAATGAATGTTACGTACAGAAGGAAGTCTATTTAATCCCATTATTTCTGAGTTGAAATGGAAAATAGCACAACAGCGCGAGGGCTACGATAGGTTTGCCCGCCTCACCTCCGCTGGTGACGATGCACAGCGTGCTCCCCTCGTCGTAGATGTTGACGGAGTAGTTGAGCATCTCTGCGAGTCCCAGCGTGGCGTACTCCTGACGCTCCCGGTAGGAGCTCAGGACGGTGCAGGACGACAGGTCTCCGCTCTCAGACGTGTCCACCACAGCCCTGACACACACAAACACACTCACAGTCAACATCAAATTAGCTTTAAACTCAAACCTTGGGATAATAATTATTATTAGGTTCAACATTTTATTGGTATTGGTACCAACTACTAGAAGTTTGGTATTGTGACGTGCTAGCAATAGGTGGGTGTGTCTCTGAGGCTCCGCCTTCTTTAAGATGTAAGCCTCAGACACACCCACCTATTACATCATCACCGGAGATGATTTACATCTTAAAGAAGGCAGAGCCTCAGAGCCACACCCACCTATTACATCATCACCAGAGTTAATTTACACCTCAAAGAAGGCGGAGCCTCAGAGACACCCACCTGTTACATCATCACCAGAGTTAATTTACACCTCAAAGAAGGCGGAGCCTCAGACACACCCACCTATTACATCATCACCGGAGATGATTTACACCTCAAAGAAGGCGGAGCCTCAGAGCCACACCCACCTATTACATCATCACCAGAGATGATTTACATCTTAAAGAAGGCAGAGCCTCAGAGCCACACCCACCTATTACATCATCACCAGAGTTAATTTACACCTCAAAGAAGGCGGAGCCTCAGACGCACCACCTATTACATCATCACCAGAGATGATTTACACCTCAAAGAAGCGGAGCCTCAGACACACCCACCTATTACATCATCACCAGAGATGATTTACATCTTAAAGAAGGCAGAGCCTCAGAGCCACACCCACCTATTACATCACCACAGTTAATTTACACCTCAAAGAAGGCGGAGCCTCAGGCGCACCCACCTATTACATCACCACAGTTAATTTACACCTCAAAGAAGGCGGAGCCTCAGAGCCACACCCACTTATTACATCACCGGAGATGATGTACATCTTAAAGAAGGCGGAGCCTCAGAGACACACCCACCTATTACATCATCACCGGAGATGATTTACACCTCAAAGAAGCCTCAGAGACACACCCACCTATTACATCATCACCAGAGATGATTTACACCTCAAAGAAGGCGGAGCCTCAGAGACACACCCACCTATTACATCATCACCAGAGATGATTTACACCTCAAAGAAGGCGGAGCCTCAGAGCCACACCCACCTATTGCTCATCACCGGAGATGATTTACACCTCAAAGAAGGCGGAGCCTCAGAGACACACCCACCTATTACATCATCACCAGAGATGATTTACACCTCAAAGAAGGCGGAGCCTCAGAGACACACCCACCTATTACATCACCAGAGTTAATTTACACCTCAAAGAAGGCAGAGCCTCAGAGACACACCCACCTATTACATCACCAGAGATGATTTACACCTTAAAGAAGGCGGAGCCTCAGAGACACACCCACCTATTACATCATCACTGAAGATGATTTACACCTCAAAGAAGGCGGAGCCTCAGAGACACACCCACCTATTACATCATCACCAGAGATGATTTACACCTCAAAGAAGGCGGAGCCTCAGAGACACACCCACCTATTACATCATCACTGAAGATGATTTACACCTCAAAGAAGGCGGAGCCTCAGAGCCACACCCACCTATTACATCATCACCGGAGATGATTTACACCTCAAAGAAGGCGGAGCCTCAGAGACACACCCACCTATTACATCACCAGAGATGATTTACACCTCAAAGAAGGCGGAGCCTCAGAGACACACCCACCTATTACATCATCACTGAAGATGATTTACACCTCAAAGAAGGCGGAGCCTCAGAGACACACCCACCTATTACATCATCACTGAAGATGATTTACACCTCAAAGAAGGCGGAGCCTCAGAGACACACCCACCTATTGCTAGGACGTCACAATACCAAAATTCTTCTAGTCGGTACCAATCCCAATAAAATTAACCTAATAATAATTATTATTAGTAATAGTATTAATACATTGAGACATAGCTAAATATGGTGTACCACAGTAGCCTAATACATTTCTGTACATTTTTTCAATTTAAACCAGACTTTTATTTTGACGGGTTGCCGTGAAGGGCTTTGAGTTTCTGTGTGTTTATGATATGGCGATTAAACGGAAAAATGCTGATGAAGCGACTCTGGAGATGAAGTTCATACATTCATGTCCTCATACAGTGAGAAGGTAGAAACACACGAGCTTGCGTTTGTGTGTGTGTGTGTGTGTGTGTGTGTGTGTGTGTGTGTGTGTGTGTGTGTGGTGTCTTTTGAAACCCAATTATCGGTCGATCTCTGATCAGGGCCTTAAAGCTGGTGGTGTAGCTGTGGATTTTCTGACCTCCATGTGACCCCGTCGTGCCACGACACACAGTCGTAAACCGGCCCGGGGTCACTGTACTTCTTCTCCAGAGCTCCTAACAGCTCCACGTGACACTGGAGCTCCTCCTTCTGTAGTTTCTCCATCTGAAAACACAAACACACTATCATTTTAGCACATATTCAACATGCAAAACAATCCACACCTAATAACTTCAACCTGTCACTCACATGAGATCAGCCAAAAGCAAACCACACCCATCCCATCAATTCCCCACGGACACACTCAAGCCCCGCCCACATCTGTTCCGGTTTGCGTTTCACTCGATATACGGCACAATAGAGGAGAAAAGACGAGTGCAACTTCCCTTCCATGCCATTTTAGAATATAAGACATCATTATACACACACCTGCGAGGGGTTTGGGTGCGCCTGCTCGAACTCTTCTACCCGGCGACTGGCCTCGGCGAGAGCTGCTCGGTGTGCCGGATCCCACAGCTTCTCCTTGCGCTCTTTCTGGACCACACACATGGAACGATCACGCATCATCATCATCATCATCATCATCATCATCATCATCATCATCATCATCAGCGCCGCACCATTACCTGGATTCTCTCTTTGAGAGCTTTAGGGAAGAAATCATAGCCGTTCTTTATTCCAATGTGATACTTCCCAGACGGATTCACCCAAGCAGCGGGAATCTGAGGAGAAACAGGAAACGCTACAATAACACCGGTATATTCTGCACTATTTTAAACCTCATCCTAAGGTTTTAATGGATAGTTCTGAATAACCAGTGCCTGGAAATGTGTGTTCAGTTCAGAACAATAAACCAACTATAGCTGTAAAGATGAATTCCCTGTGTTGTGATTGATGTAGCGTCAGTAACCGGAGCGGCTGAGCTCTCACCTGGAGTGTGCGTCCCGTTAGTCCGGCCACGGTCCCATCCTTCACCTCCGCCGCGGGGCACATGTGCACGTCTCCGCTGCCCGTCGTGTCCAGGATGTCCAGGATCTTGGGTTTCCCGTCTGTGGTGGTCTGAGAGAGAGAGAGAGAGCCAATCCGATCAGCTTACATGGGAACATGCGTCTGAAAGCTTAGATGTTAGGAGAGACCACATGTTGCCGAATGAGCGTTACATGGGATCATTCCTGAAAGCATGACGGACAGAAGCCAGGCATGCAGGTCACATGACCCCGACAGAGCAGAAATCACAACACACACAATAAAGCATACTTACATTTGAGTAATATAAAAAATGATTCGAATAAATAAATAAATAAATAATGCATGTATTTGATTAAAAAAATTATAAATTTAATTTTAAAATTAAATAAATCAAAACCATTTGATTAAAATAAATACAAAATATTTAAATAAATAAACACTGATTTAAAAACAGTAAAAAAGCAGTGTAAAAATATTAAACTATATTAATAAAATATATTTAATTATCGGTTTAAAGTTATTTAAATACATTAGACAAAATTAGATTTAAATAAACATAAATAAAACATTTGATATCAAGAATAAATACAAATTGATGTAAATAAATTAAAATAAGTGGTGTAAAATGTGAAAATAAGATAAATAAATACATTTTATATAAAAAATATAATAAAGTATTTAAATAAAAATGAGTAAAACATTTGATATTAAGAATAAATCCAAATTATTAAAAACATTTAATAAAAATGTAAATAAAAAATAAGAAAAGCGGTGTAAAAACATAAAATAAGATTCAATTAAATACATTTCATTAATATAAAAAATTATAATAAAAATGTATTTAAATAAGTAATAAACTAATACATTCAATTCAAATAAAACAACAACAAACAAAAAAGTACAAATAATTCAATGTAAATAAATAAAAATAATAATAAAAAATAAATACATTTGACCACAATAACTTGATTTTAAAAAAACACTCCTACCATGAACCAAAAATAAACCATGATGTAATATTTTACACGTTGATATTTTATAATATTAAATGTTTCCACAGTATTGGGTCTTCAGATGATGATGATGATGAGGTCTGACGTTGAAAAGAGTGAAACACACACTAACCAGTGAGCTTACACTGAACTGCTGCCTCTGTAGGGAGCTCACTAGCTCTCAAAACAGCCTGTCATCTAGAATATCATGTTTATTTGATGTCTGACATGACACATGAGCTTATAACTGTGAGTACCATACCCTCCACCTCACAAACACCACAGTACACATCTGAGACTCGACAGTGTTCTCCTTTGTCAGTCAGAGCCCTTGATGAGGATGACACAGCTTGCCCTTTCAAACATGCCCTGGTTGTGTTTCATAGGTTTAATCAGCTTAATTCGGTGTGGTTATGTCAGTGCTTCACTGTTTAAGTGTGACACCGGAGTTCCGGTACCGGTCCAGTGTCTGTGGTCCCTTAAAAGGGAGTGAAACCCACTGCGGCCTAGTGCTGAGGTGCAGCCGCGGGCTCGATTTACCTGCATGCCCGGGGCCCCTGGGTCCACCCCCGTGTCGAGGATCGCGATGAGCACCCCTCTCCCATCGTACTCCGGGAACTTGGTGAGGAACGAGGCAGCGCCGGTCTCTTTTTTCGGAAGCAGCCCGTGGAACGGGAACGGATCTTCAGCGGAGTGAGAAGACATGACCGTACAGAGCGAGAATGAACACACAACACGACAGCGACGGACCGCCCGGTATACCGACACACTGTGCGCGGGAGCGGGCCACTTCTTAAAGGCGCAGTAGCACTCAAATCTCAGCCACTATCAACACACTCAGTTTTATTACATAAGCATTATACTCATTATATTTCATAGTGTAGTACCTTATATAGGATTACAAAAGGCCCCCGCTAACAGGGAACGTTAGGTACAAACATATAACGTTAAGATAAATGTTTTTTAATAATGTAATAATGTTCACAAAAAAACATCTTTT
>CM040914.1:15860384-15875384 GCA_023029165.1 Gobiocypris rarus
AGTGGTGGGTGTGATGAGGTGTTAACGTTCATCAAGTACACAAAACGTTATACGGATGTTTGGAAAATGAACGTTACGGGAATGTTCTCAGAACGTTGTGAGAAGGTTCATCAAGTCCAAGTCATGATAACGCGTATCAGTTATTAATGTTATTAGAGCGTTTACACAGAGAACATGAGTGTGTGTGTGTGTGTGTGTGTGTGTGTGTGTCATTCCAGCTGTGGATGTTTAGAAGGAGCAGAACATTTTTAGCACTAAACTCATAAAATGATACCGCTGGGTTGCATCTGAAATCATTTATACAAGTCAAACATGCATATGAAATCATTCTTTCCTTGTGAATCAGAAATGCATGTGATTTTCTTCCTGGACAGACAGACAGGTATACAGACAGACAAGTATTCAGACAGACAGTCAGTCAGATAGACAGTCAGATATACAGATAGACAGACAGTCAGTCAGATATACAGACAGTCAGATAGACAGACAGACAGTCAGATAGACAGACAGTCCGATATACAAACAGTCAGATAGACAGACAGACAGACAGTCAGATATACAGACAGACAGTCAGATATACAGACAGTCAGATAGACAGACAGACAGTCAGATATACAGACAGTCAGTCAGATATACAGACAGTCAGATAGACAGACAGACAGTCAGATATACAAACAGTCAGATATACAGACAGTCAGATAAAAAACAGTCAGATAGACAGACAGTCAGATATACAAACAGTCAGATAGACAGCCAGACAGTCAGATATACAGACAGACAGTCAGATAGACAGACAGACAGTCAGATAGACAGACAGACAGATATACAGACAGTCAGATAGATAGACAGACAGTCAGATATACAGACAGTCAGACAGATATACAGACAGTCAGATAGACAGACAGACAGTCAGATATACAGACAGTCAGATAGACAGACAAACAGACAGACAGTCAGATATACAACAGTCAGATATACAGACAGTCAGATAGACAGACAGTCAGATATACAAACAGTCAGATATACAGACAGATAGATATACAGACAGTCAGATATACAGACAGACAGATAGACAGACAGACAGTCAGATATACAAACAGTCAGATATACAGACAGTCAGATATACAAACAGTCAGATAGACAGACAGACAGTCAGATATACAGACAGTCAGATATACAAACAGTCAGATATACAGACAGTCAGATATACAAACAGTCAGAAAGACAGACAGACAGTCAGATATACAAACAGTCAGATATACAGACAGTCAGATATACAGACAGTCAGATAGACAGATAGTCAGATATACAGACAGACAGTCAGCTATACAGACAGTCAGATAGACAGACAGTCAGATATACAGACAGTCAGATAGACAGATAGTCAGATATACAGACAGACAGTCAGCTATACAGACAGTCAGATAGACAGACAGACAGTCAGATATACAAACAGTCAGATATACAGACAGTCAGATATACAAACAGTCAGATAGACAGACAGACAGTCAGATATACAGACAGACAGTCAGCTATACAGACAGTCAGATAGACAGACAGATATACAGACAGACATATACAGACAGTCAGATAGACAGACAGACAGTCAGATATACAGACAGACAGTCAGATATACAAACAGACAGTCAGATAGACAGACAGACAGTCAGTCAGATATACAGACAGTCAAATACAGACAGACAGTCAGTCAGATATACAGACAGACAGGTATACAGACAGACAGTCAGTCAGATATACAGACAGACAGTCAGATAGACAGACAGTCAGTCAGATATACAGACAGTCAGATAGACAGACAGACAGTCAGATATACAGACAGACAGTCAGATATACAGACAGACAGTCAGATATACAGACAGACAGTCAGTCAGATATACAGACAGACAGTCAGATATACAGACAGTCAGTCAGATATAAAGACAGACAGGTATACAGACAGACAGTCAGTCAGATATACAGACAGACAGGTATACAGACAGACAGTCAGTCAGATATACAGACAGACAGTCAGTCAGATATACAGACAGTCAGATATACAGACAGACAGTCAGATATACAGACAGACAGGTATACAGACAGACAGTCAGTCAGATATACAGACAGACAGTCAGTCAGATATACAGACAGACAGTCAGTCAGATATACAGACAGACAGTCAGATATACAGACAGTCAGATATACAGACAGACAGGCAGATATACAGACAGACAGGTATACAGACAGACAGTCAGTCAGATATACAGACAGACAGGTATACAGACAGACAGACAGTCAGATGTTCTCTGTGTTTGACTGGCGCTGTGCGGTTTGACTGATTACATGATAAACACTGAGATGAAGATTTCAGTTTGACTCTACAGGATATTTGCATTGCCAAAGTATTGACACCCATTTCCACCACATAAGAACAAAAATCATATTTATGACATTAAACCGGTCATATTTATGAGATGAAAAGTCTAAATTTTAGGCCTTAAAAAGTCTTAAATTCATGGAAGTATTGAGTCCTATGTCTTAAATAATTTTAAACAGGTCTTAATTTTCCTAAGTCTATGAAACGCTACCTCTAATGTGCATTGAAGTGCTCACAGCGCTTTATGTGTGTGTGTGTGTGTTTATTCCGTGGTGCTGTAGTTCTTTCTTTCGCTAGTCCAACTACAATTCGCTGTATTACAACTACAAATGAGACCAGCATGCATCTTATATTGCAGCCAATCAGCTTTATGTTATTGGCTCAAGTCTCTTCGGATTGTACCACAGACAAATAAAACAGATTTTATTCTTCAGCTAAATTAGTTCTCCAGTTCCGTGATCATGAAAGTGAAGGGGAATCTTTCTCACCTACCGTCTCGCATAAGCGCCAAGGACCGGGCAAAGCGATTGCGCACTAAAAATAGTTAATAAAAGCGATCTAAACCACGGACCGATGTCAGACTGACTGTGGATTCACGCGCGTGCTTGCCTGTGTCACGCCGTGTATATGAATCAATGTGTCTATAGGCTCATTACTCTTGAACGATCAAACACACACATTATTATCCCTATGCACATATTGGCGGGTATGTTGTGTGTAACAAAAGTTTGGGACGCGTGTGTCAGTATTGGATCTGCACATTACTGTAGGTCTTAAAGTGAAAGCAACCTAATATAGAGTCATGCATTTTGTTTGTTATATTGTCATGTGTGACTATTGTGCATCTAACATAATGATATGGTAAATGTGGCATCCTAATTATGAAAACAAAAAACAAAAAAACATGCACATTTCTGGAAATTACCACCACAAAATGTTTCCACCAAAATCATTTTGATATATATATCAAAAAAAAAAAAGCTATGAGGAAGTGCAAGTTTACTGATACTTTGTTCAATTTAAATAAAATAATATTCTTTAAGTAATTTTATGATTCTGTATTTCATTATGTGTGTTTTTAATTGCGTGATATAGGTCTTAAATTTCATTCATAATGGTCTTAAAAATGTCTTAAAAAGTCTTAAATTTGACTTGGTGAAACCTGCAGGAACCCTGACACACTCACACACACACACACACACTGCCCCTGCCCCTAAACCTACCCATCACACACACACTCTCACACACACACACACACACACACTCACACACACACACACACACACACACACATGTTGTGTTTCCATGTGTGTTATGGGGACATTCCATAGGCGTAATGCATTTTATACTGTACAAACCGTATTTTCTATCCCCTACACTGCCCCTGCCCCTAACCTACCCATACACACACACACACACACACACACACACACACACACACACACACACACTACCCATCACAGGAGACATGCTGCATTTTTACTTTTTCAAAAAACTCACTTAGTGTGATTTATAAGATGTTTTCCTCATGGGGACCAAAAAATGTCCCCACAAGGACAAAAATTTGGATATTGCCATCTTTGTGGGGACATTTTGTCCCCATACCGTAGGGGATTACCAGTCCACACACACACACACACACACACTACCCATCACAGGAGACTGCACAGTTTACTTTCTGTGATAAAAACCTCATCCTGTGTGATTTATAAGCATTTTGAAAAGTGTATTTTGAAAAATATTTCACAAAAACAGGCCCACACACACACACACACACACACACACACACACACACACACACACACACATGTTGTGTTTCCATGTTTTATGGGGACATTCCATAGGCGTAATGCATTTTATACTGTACAAACCGTATTTTCTATCCCCCTACACTGCCCCTAAACCTACCCATCACACACACAAACACACACACACACACACACACACACACACTGCCCATCACAGGAGACATGCTGCATTTTACTTTTCAAAAAACATCACTTAGTGTGATTTATAAGATGTTTTCCTCATGGGGACCAAAAAATGTCCCCACAAGGACAAAAATTTGGATATTGCCATCTTTGTGGGGACATTTTGTCCCCATACACACACACACAAACACACACTCACACACACACTCACTCACACACACACACACACACACACACACTCACACACACCCTGCTTTACTGAAACACTGGAGCGGCCCTCACTGTTGCGCTGTCAAGATTAACTGACGAGTGCTTAAACAATGCAGACGCAATTATAGAAGTCCAATTATTACAGTCAAAATGATCACATAAAAATAAATCATGACATTTATGAGATTAAAAGTCAAAATTATGACATACTACAGTAAGGTAAAAAGTTTTACCTAAAATCATATTTATGAGATGAAAAGACTAAATTAAGTCAAAATTATGACTTCATATGTATAATTTATACTTTGATGTACTTTATCTGATAATATGCGATGTCCTGTGAGTGGGGAAGCAGCGGCTGGGCGGGTCATCAGACGTCTCAGATATCTGGAGCTTTGGCCAGACCACAGCCCAGCAAACACGTGCCTAATGCAGGATCACAGAAGAGAAACTCAAGTGTGTTGTGCTCAGATCACTGGAGACTCTGTGCAGGGCTCATAGTTCCCGTTCGGATCCCTAAACCCGGGTTTTTCTTCATTGTGCACATTAGGACGACGCTTGATCGGGAAATTATTGTTAGAGTTGCTTCTCATGAAACACGAGTTGGGCGTATGGCGGAGTATTTCTGTGCCAAACACGTTTCAGAAAGCTTTTCAGAGTATGGCCCTGTATGATGTCATAAAGGGCGGAACTCCTTATATGGGCACTTCTCCCACACATTGGGGTTCTGAGTCTGCGGCGCTGGCGTTGTGTTTTTAGACACAAGATCAACAATGTCACTAAAGCAGTGTGTGTGTGTGTGTGTGTGTGTGTGTGTGTGTGTGTGTGTGTGTGTGTGTGTGTGTGTGTGTGTGTGTGTGTGTGTGTGTGAAATAACTGTTATGAACATGGATGCAGTGTGTGTTTCCGGAGTTCTGCAGGTGTGTGTGTGTTTGTTCCCTGTCATGAGTGGGAACCTCAGTGAAACTGCAGCAAATGTGTGTGTTTTGTTGGCAGTCGGCATGTTAGTGCATATAGTGTGTGTGTGTGTGTGTGTGTGTGTGTGTGTCTTTAGTAGGGCTGTAATCTCCCCGTCGATTCTTAGTTGATACGTTCTGGCTCGACCAAAATTCGGATTGGTCGATTTTTTGCCGTGTTCACTTCATCAGGTGGAAAGCACTAACTGCTAACGGGGGTGTTTTCAGAGCACCTGTTTCACAGGTAACTGTCTGTCTTCAGAACACCCCCCTGGTTTCACTTCTTTTGGATTAGCCCGACCCACTGGAGAAGAGACACAGACTGAAGTCGGCTATGTGCTGTATATTATTTATGCTTAATATCTATGCTTTATTTTTCAGTTATGCACTTTTTTTGTTTCTGCTCTTGATCTGGCTTGTTTAATAAATATTATTTTTTTATTAAAGTGGACGTGTCTTTTCTGTTTAAGAGTAAACGCTTGTTGATAGTTGTGTCTCAGCCGCTGAGGGTTTCAAAGCGAAATGTAAAGGAGCCTAATTAAGCGTTTGTCATTGTACTGTGTTCTTCTGTGCTCCAAAACCGAAACTTCAAATATGTGTGGCCACACAGAGCGCGCGTTTACGGATGAGCTGTCCTTCATGGTGTGTGTGTGTGTGTGAGAGAGAGAGTGTGTGTGATGGGTAGGTTTAGGGTTTAGGGGCAGTGTGTGTGTGTGTGTGTGTGTGAGTGTGTGTGTGTGTGTGTGAGAGAGAGAGTGTGTGATGGGTTTAGGTTTAGGGGCAGTGTGTGTGTGTGTGTGTGTGTGTGTGTGTGTGTGTGTGAGTGTGTGTGTGTGTGTGTGTGTGTGTGTGTGTGTGTGTGTGTGTGTGTGTGTGTGTGGGCATGTTTTTGTGAAATATCAGGACACAAATGTGTATAATGACATGGGTATGACACAGGTATTACAAAAAGAGAGTGAAATATGAGGACGTTCCCCATGTCCTCACTTTTCAAAATGCTTATAAATCACACAGGATGAGTTTTTTTTCACAGAAAGTAAACGGTGCAGTCTCCTGTGATGGGTAGTGTGTGTGTGTGTGTGTGTGTGTGTGTGTGTGTGTGTGTGTGTGTGTGTGATGGGTAGGTTTAGGGGCAGGGGCAGTGTAGGGGGATAGAAAATACGGTTTGTACAGTATAAAATGCGTTACGCCTATGGAATGTCCCCACATTTCACAAAAACAAACATGTGTGTGTGTGTGTGTGTGTGTGTGTGAGTGTGTGTGTGTGTGTGTGTGTGTGTGTGTGTGTGCGTGCGTGCGTGTGTGTGTGTGTGTGTGTGTGTGCGTGTGCGTGTGAGTGTGTGTTATGACCCTTTGAGCTGCGATAGAAATAAATGTGACTTTTAAGGCCATATGAAATCCGTTTTTATATTTTTTCCTATTCATTTTTTGACTTCATTTTAATGGTTAAATTAATTGTATTAATCAAAAAGCATGTCTAATTAATTGAAATCATGAAACTCATGCAATTTAATAACAATTTATTAAAAGTGTAACAAAAATGACACGTTTAGGGCAATATGAAATGCGTTACTTTTCAATTTCCGTTTTATTTTATGTTTTAAGTTTTCTGGATTCCACTTTAATGCTTTAAGTAAAGTTTAAAAACCATGGCTTACAATATATGTATATACAACAATTTATAATAACATAATAATAATTATATGAATCCGGTCCCGGTTAAAATGTGAACGGTACCCATCCAACAGATTTCTGGTTAAATGCCTTGAATCCTGACGTGTCTTGTGCACAGGGCATTATGGGTATTTGCGGAGCGCTGCTGTGAATAAAGGTGTCACGGTAAGATGTGTCCGATGTGTCGAGGGAAGGAAACAGAGACTCCCTGTTTGCTGGGCTTCATATATGGAGTTTCCTGACGGAGCTCGTGTCTAGAGGACGGGCTTTAAGGGTCGGGAGCTTCTGGGAGGGGGAGCGACGAGGAAACAGGAAACTAATTCAGATCACTTCCTGATTTGGCTGGATGATCTGCAGAGCTGCTTGTTTTTCCATATTCCTGGGAAGCAGTGGGATAATGCAAAACAGATGGAAGTTCACTGTGACTGTCAGAGGAGAGTGGTGAAGTTCACTCACACATCCACACTGGCTCTCTCTGAACTCACAATCATATGGAAAACAGCGCGGCATTGGTTAATGTTGACTAGCTTGTCCTCACTCAGTCAGCTGGGTAATGTAAGAAGGTTTCTAGTAGGCCAGAATAGACGTGTGTGTGTGTGTGTGTGTGTGTGTGCAGTCATACAGTGGTTTGTGAGACGGTGATGTGCGGCGCCCTCGGATGAAGAAACCGTCCGGCGCTCCGTCCGAGGATGTATTTCCAGTGAAACTCTTCTCAAACAAGAACAGATGTAGGGCGGGGCTTGAGTGGGTGGGTGTGGTTTGCTATTGGCTGATCTCATGTGAGTGACAGGTTGCCCCACCCTCATCATCAGAGAAGAGAGGAATTCAAGGTTATTAACACAATAAGGATGTGATGTCACAGACAGTATGAGTGACTCCCGGATTGAACGAGTGTTCCAGGAATACCGCTGAAGAAGGAAAGTGGCTTTGGAGTATTAAGTGTAATGAGTTTAATGAATGAGCTGGTTTCCTGTCTTTGTGCCGGGCTGGTCTGCTGGACGTTGACCCGTGTTTTCATGTTAACCTCCGCACACATAATCTAGTATTGTGATTGGACTTTTAGCGTCTGTTGATGGAGGATTCCCTGTGATATCCGCTGATTTCCACCTGCCTCGTGCGTTCCTGTCCTTGTTTCCACCTTCCACACTGGCTGAGGGCAAACAGACGCACGTCCTTCAGAAGTTAACAGAGCGGATCCGGTATATAACCCTCATACTGAAGGGTTTATGGACCAGCTAACTCAAATAATGGCACGACTAGGGTCAGTTCACTCACACACTGGAATGGGCAAAGCCAGTTGGTCTGAAAAATGAGTTTTAAACAGATTTTTACATATGGGTCAATTGTTTGAAATTGAAATGTATAGATCATCTGAAATCTGAATAATCGTTCCATTGATGCGTGGTTTGTTAAGACGGGTCAAAATCTGGAATCTGAGGGTGCAAAAACATCTAAATATTGAGAAAATCTCCTTTAAAGTTGTCCAAATGAAGTCCTGAGCAATGCATATTTACTACTAATAATACATTTCTGATATATTTACGGTAGGACATTTACTAAATATCTTCATGGAGCATGATCTTAATATCCTAATGATTTATGGCATTAAAGAAAAATTTATAATTTTGACCCACACAATGTATGGTTGGCTGTTGGGCGATAAAACGATAACGATATGTATCGCGATTGACACGTAATCAATATCAATAAAAAATGCGTTCGGTAAAACATTCAATCTTTTTTTTTTCTTCGTCGGAAGAAACCAGAGTTTGCGAAGCAAGTTTGGTTGCATGAACAAAGGCACTTACTCTCTGGTAACCTAGCAACATAATAACACGCTAACAGTCAATCATGTAACTACATCAGTCTCATGTTTGGACGCTCTTCACTTGTCGCCAGAATCGCTTGAGACTGTATTTTTTCATTCACTTGTGAAAAACGTACAACATTTAATGCATCGAGGACTGACGAATCTTCTGATGCACAAATGTGAACATAAATCAGTTCAGAGTGTTTTGGTTTCGCTCTCAAGCCTGCGGAGGAAATGCCATTTGAAACTGTAAACCCACTTCCTGTTTTGATGCACAAGCGTGTTGACAGAACATGGGTGTAGCATGCAATCTCTCTCAACATCACAGGTCAGTGTGTCTCCCGCTAGTGGAACAGGAAAGACACCACTTTAGTGATTAGGAATCCACAGGTTTGGGATGCAGGGCGGGGCTTGAGTGTGTCCGTGTGGAACTGATTGGATGGGTGTGGTTTGCTATTGGTGCATCTCAAGTGACGGGTTGCCCCGCCCTCGTCATCAGATGAAGATATTCTGACTCAAGATTATTTTACGCAGGTTAATGAAAGTGAGGTCAAAATGTCGATGCGTCGATCAGTTTATGCTTAAAGGGGCGGGTCTAATGCCGTTTCCTGCATTCTGCCTCATTCCCACTGTTAGAGTTGATGCTCATGATAAACATGGACAACGTTTCAAAACACGAGTTGGACGTATGACGGAGTATTTCTGTGCAAAATACACTCCTTCACGATTTAGACAAGTTTCAGAAAGTTCTTTCCAAGTATGGCCCTGTATGACATCATAAAGGGAGGAATTCCTTATATGGGCACTTCTCCCTGATGAGCGCACACACACACACACACATCATCGAGCTTGGTTGGGGTTACGAGAGTCGTCGACGGCATTGAATTGTGTTGTTAGACACGAGATCAACAATGTCACTAAAGAAGTTGTGTGTGTGTGTGTGTGTGAGAAAGATCAGCTTGTTCAGCTTCCCAAATAACCCAGTGTTAAGGGAACAGTGGATGCAGTGTGTGTTTCCGGAGTTCTGCAGGTGTGTGTGTTTGAACTGCAGGCGGCGAGTGAAACTGCAGCAAATGTTTGTGTTTTGTTGGCAATCGGTGTGCAAGTGTATATAATGTGTGTGTGTGTGTGTGTGTGTGTGTGTGTGTCTTTAGCTCCCCACTGCACGCCTCCATGTGTGTCTTTAGCTCCGCCCACTGCACGCCCATGTGTGTCTTTAGCTCCCACTGCACGCCTCCATGAGCTCGGCTGTTTTCAGGAAGAACCGGTTCAGCAGGGACGTCGTTAGGCCTATTTTAGGGGCTGAAGCTACCCCCAAAATGTTCCTAAGCCCCTAAATGATAATAAGAACAACATAATTCGATTTATCAATAACGTATCCTCATACATATTTAGAATGCTACAATATCCAGGTACAAAAAATAGCCGAGAAGTATGAAGTTTAAATGAAGATTAAATGTCCTTAGTTTTTCGTCTTTGTCAATGTATTTCATAGAGCAAATAACGCTCAGCTGCATTTCCTTTCCTCGTCTCTCACTCACGAGTCTCTCTCACATTCACGCGCGCCACACACACACACACACACACACACACACACACACACACACACACACACACACACACACACAGCCCTCCTCCCTGCACACCGCCCGCCGTCTCCATGAGAACGAGTGTTCGACGTAGAAAGCAAGTTCGCGAAAGGTTGGTATCTTGTGAACACCTTTACACAATCACACATTAAAAGTGGTATAAAAATATTTTTAATTCTGAATATAGTTTTGTCAGTGTGTTAATGTACGAGAAGCGATGGCTACTTTAGAAAGTTAATTAGTCGCAAATTTGAGGTAAAATGCACTTGGGTTGTATGTCAAAACACGATATAAGCTGTGATTCAAATATTAAATAATGTAATGTCATTAGTTTACTCTTACACTGAATGTTTGCTGCTTCAGTCTAGATGAGTGGGCTATTGTATAGGTAAATTTAGTATAGGGTGTTAAAATTGTACAGCTGTGGTATTTGTATAGGTTTAGCTCAATTTAGGTTTAGGTTAAGCTATTTGTATTTTAGCTGCAAGATGGGTTGAATACATGCGGTTCATGTATGTCTTCTTTAGTCTGTTGGCTCTTTAGGTTTTTACTGGCACACTTACACATTTTGCACTTACAAGTGTGACTGTTTACATATTTGTGCCCATGTAGGGAGAGCGGGGTTGGTTGGCACACTTTTCACTCTCTGTAATATTTCTCAGGCATGCTATATGTTAAAAAAGTCTAACCAGTAACAACTGAAAGGTTAAGATCTCAGCTAATCAACAGATAAATGTAATGTTCACAAATTATTCCTATTTGTTTTCTATTCATAATTAAAGTCATGTTGTGCACTTGTGCCAACCAGCCCCAACATGGGGTAAGTTGGCACATGCAATGGGGTTGGTTTGCACAGATGCTATAGTCACAAAGAATGAGGTGATAAATATAAAGAACTTGAGCATTTAATTTAAACATTCAAGCAAAATATATGCTCAGTGTGCTGAATGGTATTTTGATGTCCTTTGCTGTGCTCCTAATACTTTTGTTTTTAGTCTTCACCTGTCTGGCTGTGTCTAGCATAATCTGTGCTGGGATCTTTCCTGTCTATTGTTCTTAAATATTTTCTGACCATTTTTCATACATAAGTTTATGTTCATGATCATTAAACATACATTCCCGATAAAACTGTAAAGTATAATTATAATTATAAACATACAACATATAATATGTATATTATATATATATATTCATTATGTTGGTTACATGTGTCACACATAGTGTGAACCAACCCCCAAATCAGTGTGTCAACCAACCCCACCCATATTAGGACACACCTCTTTACTGAAATGATGTTATCGACATAGCATAGCTAATCAGGGACTTTTAAATGTCATATCACATTATAGATGACTCCTATCTCTATAAACTGGAATCCTTACATTTTATATAGCTCTATCTATCATATTTCTAAAATGTATTTAGTGGGGGGAAGGTTTTTTTTGTTTTGACACTGTAAAATAGAAAAGTTGTCCTCACCTCAATAGTTAGTGACATTTGGATGATTTTAGTAAATGGGTGTGTTCAGGTCAAGACGGCAGTCATTTTAATGTTATATTTTTGTGGCAGCACCCTCTAGTTTACTAGGATTTAACAGTTTGCCAACCAACCCTTGACCCAACCAGCCCCACTCTCCCTACATTTTATGTAAGTTACTGGTTTTATTTTTTAATGAATATTTTCTAAAATTGTATGATTTTTTTGTTGAGTTATTATTACACAATACTTTTTCTGACCTTTGTGAATCTTGCCCCTGACAAATAACCCAAATTACAAAAAAAGACTAAAACTATAAAAACTAAACTAAAACTAAGCATTAAAAAAAAAACTAAACTAAACTAGCAAACCCACTTTAAAAGTGAATTAAAACTAAACTGAATTTGAAAACAAAAACGAAATAAAAATAAAAATAATGAAAATGCAAAACTATAATAACCTGTAGTCTAGTGAACAAGCAAAATACAAGAAATGGTTAACTTAGCAAGCTAATCAAAACTCTGTATTCTTTGCCAATAATACAACCTATCTCTATAATAGGCATATTCTAAAACAATATCAATCCCCATAGAATGTTGTTGTCACTGAAAACGAAATGTCAGAGGGTCCCTGTTAATGCTATTACTGTTGTATTCTTCAATTCATTGAGCAGATGAGATGGATATTCGAAGATATTTTAGCAGAGAGAAAGAGAAGCAGCCGCAGGAGATTATATAGAGAGGAATTAGATATTACTTTATCATACATTTACATGAGCAGACAGATAGCATTTAAGTCATTGCTTATAGTAACTCATCAGGAGCAAAGTCTGGCCTCAGTAAATTCCCCCATGCAGCTTTGATGTGTCTAAAAGCTAACATTACTGTAACTTTTCTTTAACAGAGTAGAAATGGAAGGAGAGGATATGTCTGTCACGTTTTACTTGTTAACATCTTGGTTTCTTGACTGGTTGTTGACATAATTGTAGCTCTAGATGTGAGTGCAAAGATTTTGCAAACACAAGTTACAAATACCCTGGGGGCTAAGCCCCCCCTGTCTTCCAATCCTAGTGACGTCCTGCGGTTCAGTGTATCTGTCTTTTATAAATCTGATAAACTAAAGACTCTCGGGAGATATGAAGGATCAACACTACTCTACAGACACTCCAGATTAACATGAGACTCTTTATGACTTTACTCTGATAACGGAAAACAGGTTAAACTACGTAACCACACACATCGTGGGCTTATTATGCATGAGATCATTGAGAGTCACTGTCTCGTAACGGAACATGATGTGTTTGATGAGGAGATGTGCAGAAGTTTTGGGAAGAATTAAATGTGTGCCTGTTCCTCACCCGCGCTCTGGCTCTGTCTGAACATGAGGCCGTTGTGTTGGAGCTCCTCGTGTTTAGAGACGCTGAACTACATCTTGAATGCAGTCGGAATTCCTTTCCTACGATCTCATTTCCTGTCGTCTCTCTCGCTCCCTTGCTCTCTCTCTCTCTCTCTCTCTCTCTCTCTCTCTCTCTCTCTCTCTCTCTCTCTCTCTCTCTCTCTCTCTCTCTCTCTCTCTCTCTCTCGCTCCCTCGCTCTCTCTCTCTCTCTCTCGCTCGCTCTCTCTCGCTCCTCTCTCTCTCGCTCACTCTCTCTCTCTCTCTCGCTCCTCTCTCTCTCGCTCACTCTCTCTCTCCCTCTCTCTCTCTCTCTCTCTCTCGCTCACTCACTCCTCTCTCTCTCTCTCTCTCTCTTGCTCGCTCTCTCTCTCTCGCTCCTCTCTCTCTCTCTCTCTCTCTCTCTTTCGCTCCTCGCTCCTTTCTCTCTCTCTCTCGCTCTCTCTGGCTTTATCTCTGTCTGTCTTTATCTGTGTGGGTTTGTGTCTGTTAGTGGAGCCGTTTGTCTAGTAACTGTAAATGGTCAAAGTGAAATGTGTGTGTGTGTGTGTGTGTGTGTGTCACTGCACGACACCTACAGAGAACTATTAAGTTTACATGATACAGCACTTGATCTACTGGATCCAGGATTCAAACGTTTTTATCAGCCGAACGCTTTGAGCTCAAATATTACGCCTTGAGGTTTGAAGTTTAAAAATAATGAATGATATTATTTTTGTGAAATGCATTTATTTTATAGTAAAATATACATTTAAATATATATACACTCCCCTAAAGGATTATTAGGAACACATACTAATACTGTGTTCGACCCTTTCACCTTCAGAACTGCCTTAACTCTACGTGGCATTGATTCAACAGGTGCTGAAAGCATTCTTTAGAAATGTTGGCCCATATTGATAGGATAGCATCTTGCAGTTGATGGAGATTTGTGGGATGCACATCCAGGGCACGAAGCTCCCGTTCCACGAAAAGAAAACATCCCCCACACCATTACACCACCGCCACCAGCCTGCACAGTGGGAACAAGGCATGATGGATCCATGTTCTCATTCTGTTTACACCAAATTCTGACTCTACCATCTGAACGTCTCAACAGAAATCCAGACTCATCAGACCAGGCAACATTTTTCCAGTCTTCAACTGTCCAATTTTGGTGAGCTTGTGCAAATTGTAGCCTCTTTTCCTGTTTGTAGTGGAGATGAGTGGTACCCGGTGGGGTCTTCTGCTGTTGTAGCCCATCCGCCTCAAGGTTGTGTGTGTTGTGGCTTCACAAATGCTTTGCTGCATACCTCGGTTGTAACGAGTGGTTATTTCAGTCAAAGTTGCTCTTCTATCAGCTTGAATCAGTCGGCCCATTCTCCTCTGACCTCTAGCATCAACAAGGCATTTTCTCCCACAGGACTGCCGCATACTGGATGTGTTTCCCTTTTCACACCATTCTTTGTAAACCCTAGAAATGGTTGTGTGTGAAAATCCCAGTAACTGAGCAGATTGTGAAATACTCAGACCGGCCCGTCTGGCACCAACAACCATGCCACGCTCAAAATGTCTTAAATCCCCTTTCTTTCCCATTCTGACATTCAG
>CM040914.1:15880384-15885384 GCA_023029165.1 Gobiocypris rarus
CACACACACACACACTCTCTTTCTCTCTCACACACACACACTCTCTTTCTCTCACACACACACACACACACACACTCTCTCTCTCTCTCACACACACACACTCACACACAAATGGCTCCTTAGTTCCGAAATGGTTTGGGTCCAAGGTGATCGCGTTGAAAATAAAGGCATTTGTCTAGCGTTAGAAGCTCATTTGAAACATTGCCGCTGCTCATTTAAGAAAACTACAGCTCCGAAGAGACGCCGCTTTAGTTCGAGGTTATGCTAACAATAATAAAGAAAGATGATGATCAACACCTTATGTGTTACCACTGAAATGTAGATGTAATATATTTCCAAATGTAAGCCCATCTTATGCGGAATGTTGGCCAAAATAACTTTGCTTTGAAAAGTGGTGGGGACACTGCACAACTCGTTCTGCTATGTGTTTATTTAATAACAGAATTTACTTGTGGACTGAGTTCAGAGTTGGAAATGCACTTCATTTTCACTTTGATATAGGCATCACATGCATTACATTCACAAATTATTCTATAAACATCCAATAAGCAAAACGTAATATTCACAACACATCTAACGTTATACTAATATCAATCAAAATATGCAAGATAAATATGGCGAATACCGTTTCATTAGCTGCGTTTCCATTAGGCCTACATATTTGCGCAAAACTTATATTTATAAATATTTAACTTATACATTTAGCGATATTTCCAAATGTCGATAAAAAACTATTACGAAATGATTGCATTCCATAACCCATGTTATGCGACTAAAACATTTTTTTTTTTTTATGTCATTCAAAAAATGATGCCACATAAGTTAGTATGTTTATGTGTATCCCAGCCACCGCGATAGCCATTATTTAATGAAAGGAGACACAGGCCTGTTATTCAAGCATTTATGACGCTTTTTATTTTTATTTCATAAACCATTGTCCAGCTCAGCAACATTTGATGCAATATAGCAATTTAAATCTTTTTAAGAAAATTTTGACAAACAGTCGCGCAGTGTGGTGCAGAAATCAGCGCCGTAGTACCAATCCAGCTACCTCAGCTAGTCTGTTTATAAATAAAGCAGACGATTATAATTGCATGGTATCAACTGCTTACGCCGCCATCGCATGGCAGAATTCTCGATGCGTTTGCTCCTCGTTAAGAAAATGTTCCTCTGTGCGGCATGACCTGCCAGCCTTGTAATCCCACCAGGATCTGTGATTATGGTGCGGCACGTGGACAGGAAAATCAGAGATCGCCTTCGATCCGGGAATATCATCCACGGATTGGCGTAACCACGCTTATCTTTTATACGGGTCGCCTGGGGAATATTTGAGTACATTTCAGAACGACGCTTTAACATTTCTGCAGAAGCTGCCAGCCGTGCTAGTGATTTGGCAGAAATAATTTAATCCAGTTGGTCTGTTGTGGGATTGGAATAATTATGCTACAGTAACTCAAGTGGTCTGCGGCGAACTGCTACATTGGATTGAAAGCTCCAGTCGTGGCCGCTGGGCTGATGAGGCGTACAAACTTCCTGTTGCACGCGCCGGGGTGTGCTGTGGCAACATTCTACCGCTGCACGTGTCAATAGTATTTACATGCAATATGACAGATCCCATCGCGTATGCCTGGCCCGAGAGTATCCTGGGCTGTATTGTTACACAGTACTGTGCAAACAAAATATAGGGCTGGCGGCGCTTTCACGCCTCTAATTGCAGACATCAGAGAAAAGAAAGAAATCACGCATTTATAGCTAAATTCTCAAGAATAAGTTTTACTGACATCAGATCAGCGCTGTTAGTTGTAAACACTAATCCTCTTAAATGTTACCTACAGACACACTTTGCCATGCCACACACACTCACACACTCTCTCACACACACACACACACACACACACACACATTTCAGAAGTTTTTGTGAAATGTGGGACATTCCATGGTGATGCCAAGCTCAGTAACATGGTTTTATACTGCATAAACTGTGATCAGTCATGATATCTGCTACCCTCTGCCCCTACAAATAATCATTACTAACAAGCATCTAATCTACATTTTGCACACACACAAATCAGTCACACCTTTTTACACACTGTAAAACATTTAAAAGATTATCAGTTAATAATGGTAACATAAAGATTAAGACAATTAAATATTAGTTTTAAAAAAATGGTTTATTTCCCCACAAAGATGCGTCAGCTTTGAGATGAATGTGGGACACGAGCTGGAGACTCCTTCTGGAATATCTTCATCTTCATGTTTTCTCCTGATGTTGTAAAGCAACACGTGTTGGAAAACGTCTGAAGAGCGAGTTTATCTCCCACAGGGTCAAGACATTTAGGCTATGTTTGATTATGCACTGCCAGAGAAAACAAAATTAAAATCGCCGGTGTGTGTGTGTGTGTGTGCGTGAATTGCGCTATTCAAATAAACTTGACGCGCCAAGTCTAATAAGAACAAACTGTGTTAAAATTGGAAGTAAAAAGGTATTCGTCCTACATTGTTTTGTTCTACTTCACCACAGTAAAGCATGTGAATGGGTGGCTATAATAGACTTAATTATAAGCAAACGAAAGGAAGAAACGTTTACAATTCCCTGCAAAAATGAGTGTGACGCGAGTGAAGATTTATGAAAAGAAACGTGATGTCCAGTGGGATAAAATGGACTAACTGTTAGCCTTCTGGTTATGCCTATTGTTAAAGTTCACGGAAATCGGAAAATCGGGTACAAACATATTTGAAAAGCTGGCAAATCTTTAATCTAGCTCAGCCTCCCGGTCTCATTCGGCATGATCCATATGTTTTCCTCTCATTCGGCATGATCCATATGTTTTCCTCTCATTCGGCATGAATCCATATGTTTTCCTCTCATTCGGCATGAATCCATATGTTTTCCTCTCATTCGGCATGATCCATATGTTTTCCTCTCATTCGGCATGAATCCATATGTTTTCCTCTCATTCGGCATGAATCCATATGTTTTCCTCTCATTCGGCATGAATCCATATGTTTTCCTCTCATTCGGCATGATCCATATGTTTTCCTCTCATTCGGCATGATCCATATGTTTTCCTCTCATTCGGCATGAATCCATATGTTTTCCTCTCATTCGGCATGAATCCATATGTTTTCCTCTCATTCGGCATGAATCCATATGTTTTCCTCTCATTCGGCATGATCCATATGTTTTCCTCTCATTCGGCATGAATCCATATGTTTTCCTCTCATTCGGCATGAATCCATATGTTTTCCTCTCATTCGGCATGAATCCATATGTTTTCCTCTCATTCGGCATGATCCATATGTTTTCCTCTCATTCGGCATGAATCCATATGTTTTCCTCTCATTCGGCATGAATCCATATGTTTTCCTCTCATTCGGCATGAATCCATATGTTTTCCTCTCATTCGGCATGAATCCATATGTTTTCCTCTCATTCGGCATGAATCCATATGTTTTCCTCTCATTCGGCATGATCCATATGTTTTCCTCTCATTCGGCATGAATCCATATGTTTTCCTCTCATTCGGCATGATCCATATGTTTTCCTCTCATTCGGCATGAATCCATATGTTTTCCTCTCATTCGGCATGAATCCATATGTTTTCCTCTCATTCGGCATGAATCCATATGTTTTCCTCATCATCGGCATGAATCCATATGTTTTCCTCTCATTCGGCATGATCCATATGTTTTCCTCTCATTCGGCATGATCCATATGTTTTCCTCTCATTCGGCATGAATCCATATGTTTTCCTCTCATTCGGCATGAATCCATATGTTTTCCTCTCATTCGGCATGAATCCATATGTTTTCCTCTCATTCGGCATGAATCCATATGTTTTCCTCTCATTCGGCATGATCCATATGTTTTCCTCTCATTCGGCATGATCCATATGTTTCCTCTCATTCGGCATGATCCATATGTTTTCCTCTCATTCGGCATGAATCCATATGTTTTCCTCTCATTCGGCATGAATCCATATGTTTTCCTCTCATTCGGCATGATCCATATGTTTTCCTCTCATTCGGCATGATCCATATGTTTTCCTCTCATTCGGCATGAATCCATATGTTTTCCTCTCATTCGGCATGAATCCATATGTTTTCCTCTCATTCGGCATGATCCATATGTTTTCCTCTCATTCGGCATGAATCCATATGTTTTCCTCTCATTCGGCATGAATCCATATGTTTTCCTCTCATTCGGCATGAATCCATATGTTTTCCTCTCATTCGGCATGATCCATATGTTTTCCTCTCATTCGGCATGAATCCATATGTTTTCCTCTCATTCGGCATGAATCCATATGTTTTCCTCTCATTCGGCATGATCCATATGT
Organism: Gobiocypris rarus; assembly: GCA_023029165.1. Taxonomy (NCBI): domain Eukaryota; kingdom Metazoa; phylum Chordata; class Actinopteri; order Cypriniformes; family Gobionidae; genus Gobiocypris; species Gobiocypris rarus. The sequence goes on from CM040914.1 coordinate 15,884,725, forward strand.
TTTCCTCTCATTCGGCATGAATCCATATGTTTTCCTCTCATTCGGCATGATCCATATGTTTTCCTCTCATTCGGCATGATCCATATGTTTTCCTCTCATTCGGCATGATCCATATGTTTTCCTCTCATTCGGCATGAATCCATATGTTTTCCTCTCATTCGGCATGAATCCATATGTTTTCCTCTCATTCGGCATGAATCCATATGTTTTCCTCTCATTCGGCATGAATCCATATGTTTTCCTCTCATTCGGCATGATCCATATGTTTTCCTCTCATTCGGCATGAATCCATATGTTTTCCTCTCATTCGGCATGAATCCATATGTTTTCCTCTCATTCGGCATGATCCATATGTTTTCCTCTCATTCGGCATGATCCATATGTTTTCCTCTCATTGGCATGAATCCATATGTTTTCCTCTCATTCGGCATGATCCATATGTTTTCCTCTCATTCGGCATGAATCCATATGTTTTCCTCTCATTCGGCATGATCCATATGTTTTCCTCTCATTCGACATGATCCATATGTTTTCCTCTCATTCGGCATGAATCCATATGTTTTCCTCTCATTCGGCATGATCCATATGTTTTCCTCTCATTCGGCATGATCCATATGTTTTCCTCTCATTCGGCATGAATCCATATGTTTTCCTCTCATT
>CM040914.1:15890384-15892884 GCA_023029165.1 Gobiocypris rarus
ACACACACACACTGCATTCACACACTGCATTCACACACACACACACACATACACACACATACACTGCATTCACACACACACACACTGCCCTGCCCCTAAACCTACCCATCACACACACACACACACACACACACACACACACTGCATTCACACACACACACACACACACACTGCATTCACACACACACACTGCATTCACACACACACACACACACACACACACACACACCACACACACACACACACTGCATTCACACACACACACACACACACACACACTGCATTCACACACGTGATGTTGAGCTGAACGGGATGTCGGAGAACCTCGTCTCAGAAACATCTGTACGGACCCGCAGTGGGAACACAGACGCATTCATTGAGAGGAAGGATGTGTGTGTGTGTGTGTGTGAGATGAAGAGCCGGGAGTCTCTGTCCATAGAGCGCTCATTGTTGTGCCGTGTGTGAAGAAGAGCGGCCCGTCCTCTTCACACGGCTCATTTGCATATTGATGATGTCAGACAGAGAAGCTCTGTTTCGACTGGAGGAAAAGTTGAATCGCTGAAATATAATCATCTCAGAACTAATGTTAGGAAACAGACATCTTTACTATCTGACAAACACACATCACATCGGTTTCCTGTGTGTGCGTGACTCATCAGCTGCCCGAACGCAGCAAAGGCTCATGGGAGCCTGCAGTCGTTCCTCCTCTGGCTCTGTTTTCATTGGTTTCTCACGCTCCACTCCTCCGTCTCTCTCCCTCTCTCTTCGGGTGTAACCATGGTAACGCTGCTCTCTCTCTCCTCCGCAGGGAAAGGTTCACCTGGAGCTGCGTCTCAGTGAGGTCATCACAGACAGCGGCGTCGTCTGCCACAAGCTGGCAACACGGTGAGCCAATCACAAGTTCCACACAGCCGCCCGTCAGCCAATCAGAGCTCACGAGTGGCAGCCCTTGTGTCTTATCAGATTCAGATCATTGACTATGATGTTGTTTTAATGCACTTTTTGGTGTTTTCTCACCATTAAATTAAATTACATTATTAAAACATCTAACTTCCCACCCTCCCTCATGATTACCCTCAGTAATCAACATGACTACCAATCAGCTCAAGTAAAGGATCACATAAATAATCCAGTCAACTCACCAATGTTCCTCGACAAGTTTTGCAGCATCCCTCCACCTCCCCGTCTTCCTCACACGCACCTGGTTAACTTCCTAACCAGAGATATGGGGGTACTCTGGGTTCGGGCCAAATACCGAGCTCGGAGCCCTCTCCTCGGACAGCACGCCAAACACTCATACCATCTGTTCTACTTGACTTATTTGTAAGTGTGAACTCGTGAAATGAGGACATCAATGTATGAACTTCATCCCCAGAGTCGCTTCATCAGTATTTTACCGTTTCATTTGAGAAAAACTATCGCCATATCATAAACACACAGAAACTCAAAGCCCTTCACGGCAACCCGTCAAAATAAAAGTCTGGTTTAAATTGAAAACATTTACAGAAATGTGTTAGGCTACTGTGGTACACCATATTTAGCTACGTCTCAATGTATTAATACTATTACTAAAAGAGGTATAACGACTCGTGTCAGGATTCGATATTAATCGCGGTGCTGAAATCACAATTCAATATTAATTGCTATACTATGTTAAGTGCGATACTGAACTCATGATACGATATTAATCACGATACTGAACTCATGATACGATATTAATCACGATACTGAACTCATGATTCAATATTAATCACGATACTGAACTCATGATTCAATATTAATCACGATACCGAACTCATGATTCGATATTAATCACGATACTGAACTCATGATACGATATTAATCACGATACTGAACTCATGATACGATATTAATCACGATACTGAACTCATGATTCAATATTAATCACGATACTGAAATCATGATACGATATTAATTGTGACACTGAACTCATGATTCGATATTAATCACGATACTGAACTCATGATACGATATTAATTGTGACACTGAACTCATGATTCAATATTAATCACGATACTGAACTCATGATTCGATATTAATCACGGTACTAAACTCATGATTCAATATTAATCGCGGTACTAAACTCACGGTACATTAATCAATATTAATCACGATACTGAACTCATGATTCGATATTAATCGCGGTACATGATTCGATATTAATCACGATACTGAACTCATGATTCGATATTAATCACGATACTGAACCCATGATTCGATATTAATCGCGGTACATGATTCGATATTAATCACGATACTGAACTCATGATTCGATATTAATCACGATACACTCACGGTACATTAATCAATATTAACTGTGGTACTGACCTCATGATTCAATATTAATCGCAATACTGATCTCACGATTCGATATTAATCACGATACTGAACTCACGATTCGATGTTAATCGTGATACTGAACTCAGGATTTTATAATAATCACAATACACTTACGGTACATTAATCGATATTCATTGCG
>CM040914.1:15902884-15957884 GCA_023029165.1 Gobiocypris rarus
GATAGCAAATTTGATAATTTGTTACAACATTCTAATTTGTGATAACATGTTTAAACATGCTAGTAACATACTAAATCATGTCAGCAACATGCTAACTTATGCTAAAACATGTTAGCAAAATGATTAATCCTGCTAGCAAAATGTTAAACCAATGCTAGCAAACTTCATAATTTGTGTTAACAAAATGTTACAAAAATGCTAGCAACATACTTAATCATGTCAGGAACGTGTTCATTTATTATAAAACATGTTAGCAAAAAGTTAAATCATGCTAGCAGCATGGTAATTTGTGCTAGCAACATGCTTAATCATGTCAACAACATGTAAATTTATAGTAAAACCTGAGAGCAAAAAGCTAAATCCTGCTAGCAACATGCTAATTAATGTTAAAACATGCTTGCAAACATTCTAATTTGTAATAAGAAAATGTTAAAACATGCTAGTAGCATACTAAAACATGTTAGCTAGCTAGCTACACAGCTGACTTGCTTTTAAAACTACTAAACTAAGCTTTCAGGAACGACGCTGTTTTCTGCTGTTCGTATCACTGTGTGTCAAGAGCTGAGATTCAGATATGATAATGAGCTCTTCTGGCCAATCACAGCAGAGCAGCTCTCAGAGAGGCGGGGCTTAGAGACGCTGAACCCTTGATGGAAGCGTTTCAGGCACTGAGAGGAGCTGAAGCTGCACTGGAGATCAGGAGAGCATTAGTGTTTTTTGACTTTGAATGCATGTGAATCTATTGAGCTTATAAAACAACATTAAGAGCCTTTAAAATAGCATAATAGGGCACATCCAGACATTTGAGATCTCTGTGCATCTTGAGCGTTGATGTGCTGTGTAATAATGAGTCTCCAGCAGTGATGTTTGTAATCAGCATGAGACGGATGAGGGCTTGACCCGCTGATAACGCCACTGATCTGCATCTGATGCGCTTTGAGATCTGAGCTATTGTTCATTCTCACGCTCTAGACCGCTCTAAACACAAAGGAGCAGCAGCACAGCACAGCCATAATGATAGCGAGATCACTGGGATCACTCTCAGAAGGATTTCTCCAGCTGATGAGCCAATCAGAATCCATCCGGATTTACAGAGGCCTAGCATTTAAAGAGACAGACGACAAAACTGAGATGATTTTGTCCACCTAGGCTTTCCTGCATCATGCTAAAACATGTTAGCAATGTGCTAACGCATGCTAGCAATGTGCTAACTCATGCTAGCAATGTGATAACTCGTACTAGCAATGTGCTAACGCATGCTAGCAATGTGCTAACTCATGCTAGCAATGTGATAACTCGTACTAGCAATGTGCTAACGCATGCTAGCAATGTGCTAACTCTTGTTAGCAATGTGCTTACTCGCACTAGCAATGTGCTAACTCATGCTAGCAATGTGATAACTTGTACTAGCAATGTGCTAACGCATGCTAGCAATGTGCTAACTCATGCTAGCAATGTGCTAACTTGTACTAGCACTGGCTCCAGTGATGTTAGCGGTCTGGCTCCAGTGATGTTAGCGCTCTGGTTCCAGTGATGTAAGCGCTCTGACTCCAGTGATGTTAGCGCTCTGGCTCCAGTGATGTTAGCGCTCTGGCTCCAGTGATGTTAGCGCTCTGGTTCCAGTGATGTTAGCGCTCTGGTTCCAGTGATTTTAGCTCTCTGGCTCCAGTGATGTTAGCGCTCTGGCTCCAGTGATGTTAGCGCTCTGGCTCCAGTGATGTTAGCGCTCTGGCTCCAGTGATGTTAGCGCTCTGGCTCCAGTGATGTTAGCGGTCTGGCTCCAGTGATGTTAGCGGTCTGGCTCCAGTGATGTTAGCTCTCTGGCTCCAGTGATGTTAGCGCTCTGGCTCCAGTGATGTTAGCGCTCTGGCTCCAGTGATGTTAGCGCTCTGGCTCCAGTGATGTTAGCGCTCTGGTTCCAGTGATGTTAGCGCTCTGGCTCCAGTGATGTAAGCGCTCTGGCTCCAGTGATGTTAGCGCTCTGGCTCCAGTGATGTTAGCGCTCTGGCTCCAGTGATGTTAGCGCTCTGGCTCCAGTGATGTTAGCGCTCTGGCTCCAGTGATGTTAGCGCCTCTTTCTCCTCAGGGTGGACCTGTGGAACGCCAGCAATCTGAAGTTTGGAGACGAGTTCCTGGGCGAGGTGCGGGTGCAGCTGAAGGTGCTGGGACAGTCGGGGGTCCATGACGCATGGTACGAGCCTCGTCACGCGTGTTCTGTGTGCGCGGCGGTCAGGAGCTCATCCTGCGCTCTCTTTCAGGTACTTCCTGCAGCCCAGGGACAACGGCCATAAGTCGGTGAAGGCTGACGAGCTGGGCTCGTTACGGCTCAACATCGTTTACACGGAGGACCACGTGTTCCTGACGGAGCACTATAACCCGCTCCGGGACCTGCTGCTGCAGTCCGCACACGCCCAGGTCAGTGAGGTGTGGACCAGTCACGCTCTCCCTCACGGGTTCTGCCCAGCATTATTAAATCAAGATACAATAACTGGACCCACTTTATATTAGGTGTCCTTAACTACTATGTACTAACATTTTAATTAATAATTTGATACATTGCACTTATTGTGTACATACATGTTTTTACTTACATTTAAAAAAATACCTGCATGTAATTACATCTGTAATTAATTTCTGTAGTTACATTTGTAATTACACAGTTGACACTTCCCTTACACCTAACCCTACCCTTAAACTGACCCATCCCACCACACCTGTCCCTAACCCTACCCTTAAACTGACCCATCCCACCACACCTGTCCCTAACCCTACCCTTAAACTGACCCATCCCACCACACCTGTCCCTAACCCTACCCTTAAACTGACCCATCCCACAACACCTGTCCCTAACCCTACCCTTAAACTGACCCATCCCACCACACCTGTCCCTAACCCTACCCTTAAACTGACCCATCCCACAACACCTGTCCCTAACCCTACCCTTAAACTGACCCATCCCACCACACCTGTCCCTAACCCTACCCTTAAACTGACCCATCCCACAACACCTGTCCCTAACCCTACCCTTAAACTAACCCATCCCACCACACCTGTCCCTAACCCTACCCTTAAACTGACCCATCCCACAACACCTGTCCCTAACCCTACCCTTAAACTGACCCATCCCACCACACCTGTCCCTAACCCTACCCTTAAACTGACCCATCCCACAACACCTGTCCCTAACCCTACCCTTAAACTGACCCATCCCACCACACCTGTCCCTAACCCTACCCTTAAACTGACCCATCCCACAACACCTGTCCCTAACCCTACCCTTAAACTAACCCATCCCACCACACCTGTCCCTAACCCTACCCTTAAACTGACCCATCCCACCACACCTGTCCCTAACCCTACCCTTAAACTGACCCATCCCACCACACCTGTCCCTAACCCTACCCTTAAACTAACCCATCCAACCACACCTGTCCCTAACCCTACCCTTAAACTGACCCATCCCACCACACCTGTCCCTAACCCTACCCTTAAACTAACCCATCCAACCACACCTGTCCCTAACCCTACCCTTAAACTGACCCATCCCCAACACCTGTCCCTAACCCTACCCTTAAACTAACCCATCCAACCACACCTGTCCCTAACCCTACCCTTAAACTGACCCATCCCACAACACCTGTCCCTAACCCTACCCTTAAACTAACCCATCCCACCACACCTGTCCCTAACCCTACCCTTAAACTGACCCATCCCACCACACCTGTCCCTAACCCTACCCTTAAACTGACCCATCCCACCACACCTGTCCCTAACCCTACCCTTAAACTAACCCATCCAACCACCTGTCCCTAACCCTACCTTTAAACTGACCCATCCCACCACACCTGTCCCTAACCCTACCCTTAAACTAACCCATCCCACCACACCTGTCCCTAACCCTACCCTTAAACTGACCCATCCCACCACACCTGTCCCTAACCCTACCCTTAAACTGACCCATCCCACCACACCTGTCCCTAACCCTACCCCTTAAACTAACCCATCCCACCACACCTGTCCCTAACCCTACCCTTAAACTCACCCATCCCACCACACCTGTCCCTAACCCTAACCCTTAAACTTACCCATCCCACCACACCTGTCCCTAACCCTACCCTTAAACTTACCCATCCCACCACACCTGTCCCTAACCCTACCCTTAAACTCACCCATCCCACCACACCTGTCCCTAACCCTACCCTTAAACTCACCCATCCCACCACACCTGTCCCTAACCCTACCCTTAAACTGACCCATCCCACCACACCTGTCCCTAACCCTACCCTTAAACTGACCCATCCCACCACACCTGTCCCTAACCCTACCCTTAAACTGACCCATCCCACCACACCTGTCCCTAACCCTACCCTTAAACTGACCCATCCCACCACACCTGTCCCTAACCCTACCCTTAAACTGACCCATCCCACCACACCTGTCCCTAACCCTACCCTTAAACTGACCCATCCCACCACACCTGTCCCTAACCCTACCCTTAAACTGACCCATCCCACCACACCTGTCTCTAACCCTACCCTTAAACTGACCCATCCCACCACACCTGTCCCTAACCCTACCCTTAAACTGACCCATCCCACCACACCTGTCCCTAACCCTACCCTTAAACTGACCCATCCCACCACACCTGTCTCTAACCCTACCCTTAAACTGACCCATCCCACCACACCTGTCCCTAACCCTACCCTTAAACTGACCCATCCCACCACACCTGTCCCTAACCCTACCCATAAACTGACCCATCCCACCACACCTGTCCCTAACCCTACCCTTAAACTGACCCATCCCACCACACCTGTCCCTAACCCTACCCTTAACCTGACCCATCCCACCACACCTGTCCCTAACCCTACCCTTAAACTGACCCACACCACCACACCTGTCCCTAACCCTACCCTTAAACTGACCCATCCCACCACACCTGTCCCTAACCCTACCCTTAAACTGACCCATCCCACCACACCTGTCCCTAACTTTACCCTTAAACTTACCCATACCACCATACCTGTCCCTGACCCTACCCTTAAACTAACCCATCCCACCACACCTGTCCCTAACCCTACCCTTAAACTGACCCATCCCACCACCTGTCCCTAACCCTACCCTTAAACTGACCCATCCCACCACACCTGTCACTAACCCTACCCTTAAACTGACCCATCCCACCACACCTGTCCCTAACCCTACCCTTAAACTGACCCATCCCACCACACCACCCGTAAACTTACCCATACCACCATACCTGTCCCTGACCCTACCCTTAAACTAACCCATCCCACCACACCTGTCCCTAACCCTACCCTTAAACTGACCCATCCCACCACACCTGTCCCTAACCCTACCCTTAAACTGACCCATCCCACCACACCTGTCCCTAACCCTACCCTTAAACTAACCCATCCCACCACACCTGTCCCTAACCCTACCCTTAAACTGACCCATCCCACCACACCTGTCCCTAACCCTACCCTTAAACTGACCCATCCCACCACACCTGTCTCTAACCCTACCCTTAACTGACCCATCCCACCACACCTGTCCCTAACCCTACCCTTAAACTGACCCATCCCACCACACCTGTCCCTAACCCTATCCTTAAACTGACCCATCCCACCACACCTGTCCCTAACCCTACCCTTAAACTGACCCATCCCACCACACCTGTCCCTAACCCTACCCTTAAACTGACCCATCTTACCACACCTGTCCCTAACCCTACCCTTAAACTGACCCATCCCACCACACCTGTCCCTAACCCTACCCTTAAACTAACCCATCCCACCACACCTGTCCCTAACCCTACCCTTAAACTGACCCATCCCACCACACCTGTCCCTAACCCTACCCTTAAACTAACCCATCCCACCACACCTGTCCCTAACCCTACCCTTAAACTGACCCATCCCACCACACCTGTCCCTAACCCTACCCTTAAACTGACCCATCCACCACACCTGTCCCTAACCCTACCCTTAAACTTACCCATCCCACCACACCTGTCCCTAACCCTACCCTTAAACTGACCCATCCCACCACACCTGTCCCTAACCCTACCCTTAAACTGACCCATCCCACCACACCTGTCCCTAACCCTACCCTTAAACTGACCCATCCCACCACACCTGTCCCTAACCCTACCCTTAAACTGACCCATCCCACCACACCTGTCCCTAACCCTACCCTTAAACTAACCCATCCCACCACACCTGTCCCTAACCCTACCCTTAAACTGACCCATCCCACCACACCTGTCCCTAACCCTACCCTTAAACTGACCCATCCCACCACACCTGTCCCTAACCCTACCCATATCCCACCTCAATATCAGCAAAGGTGTTTTGCAACACAATATGAACACAGTAAGTACATTGTAGTTATTTTTTTATGTAAGTACATAGTAGTTAAGGCCACCTAATATAAAGTGGGGCCCAATAACTGCACAAGTTTTGTTCTGTTCATTTTTATTTTATTAACAGTAATACATTTGATCAAATTCTAATGAAGCTGTAAGCAGCTCTAGTGTAATTATTAGTATCTTTGTCATTATTGATGAGTTGTTGTGTGGTTGTGTGCTCATGCACAGCCCGTCTCGGCCTCGGCGGCACACATCTTGGGCGAGGCGTGCCGTGAGAAGCAGGAGGCGGCCGTCCCGCTGGTGCGACTCTTCCTGCACTACGGGAAGATCGTGCCATTCCTCAGTGCCATCGCACACGCTGAGATCAACCGCACGCAGTGAGTACACACACATCATCTGCATCCGGCCGACCCCACCCGCTCCTCACCTCCTCCCGTCTCCGCAGGGATCCCAACACCATATTCCGGGGGAACTCGCTCACGTCCAAGTGCATCGATGAGACCATGAAGCTGGCGGGGATGCACTACCTGCGGGTCACGCTCAAGCCCATCATCGACGAGGTGAGTCTCCTGTTCTTCTGCAGTGCAGCTGATGCTCGTCTCGAGTGTGCCGCTCACTGTGTTGGTCTGTGTGTAGATCTGCGCTGACCACAAGCCCTGTGAGATCGACCCTGTCAAGCTGAAGGAGTCGGAGAACCTGGACACAAACAGGGTGAGTCCGTCTCATCGCATCATCAGAACGATATAAGGGACGTCACGCTCGTCTCCTCCAGTGTGCCGTATATCGAGTGAAACGCTTCAGGAACAAGAACAAATGTAGAATTAGAATGACTCCATCTCTTCTGTTATGGTGAGGGCGGGGCCACCTGTCAATCACATGAGATACACCAATAGCAAACCACACCCATCCAATCAATTCCCCACAGACACACTCAAGCCCCGCCCTCTTCGTCAGAGAAGAGATTAAGTTATTCTGACTATTAAAACTTGTTTCTCACAGTGAATATCTTGTGCAATGAAGCCCACGATTGCCCTTTTTGCTCACACACACACACACACACACACACACACACACACACACACTCTCTCTCACGCACACACTCACTCACAAAACTCACTCACGTACACACACACACACACACACACACACAGACATGTCTGGTTCACTATCTTTGTGGGTACTCTCCATAGATGTAATGGTTTTTATACCGTACAAACTGTACATTCTATCCCCCTACACTGCCCCTAAACCTACCCATCACACACACACACACACACACACACACACACACACACACTGCCCCTGCCCCTAAACATACCCATCACACACACACACACACTCACACACACACACACACACACACACACTGCCCCTGCCCCTAAACCTACCCATCACACACACACACACACTGCCCCTGCACCTGCCCCTAAACCTACCCATCACACACACACACAAACACAAACACACACATCACACACACACACACACACTCACACACACACACATCACACACACACACACACACACACACACACACACACACACATCACACACACACACACACACACACTGCCCCTGCCCCTAAACCTTCCTACAACACACACACACACACACACACACACTGCCCCTGCCCCTAAACCTACCCATCACACACACACACACACACACACACACACACACACACACACACACACACACACACACATCACACACACACATCACACACACACACACACACACACACATCACACACACACACACACACACACACACCCCTGCCCCTAAACCTACCACACACACACACACACACACACACACACACTACCCATCACAGGAAACATTCTGCATTTTTACTTTCTCAAAAAAACTCATCCTGTGAGATTTATAAGCCTTTTGAAAAATGGGGACCGCTGGCTGGACCCCACAATGTATTATAAACAAGGACACACACACATACTCACATACACACACACACACTCTCATACACTCACTTACACACACAAAATCTCACACACACACACACAAACTCTCATATACACACACACACACACACAAAATCTCATACACTCACTCACACACACACAAACTCTCATATACACACACTCATGCGCACACACACACACACACACACACACACACACACACATACACTCACACACTCTCTCTTAGTTTTTATACTCCTGTGTTATTGTCTCGACAGGAGAACCTGCGTCAGTACGTGGACCGGATCTTCAGCGCGATCACCAGCTCAGGCGTGAGCTGCCCGACGGTCATGTGTGACATCTTCTTCTCTCTGCGGGAGTCCGCCGCGTCACGCTTTCAGGGTAAACGCTCACACACCAGAACGGTTCGCTTACATTCACATCAAGTTATGAAAACTTGAGAAACACAGCCGGGGTTATTAAATGTTTGGAAAACATTAAAAACGTTCTTGGATATGTGAGCATTTAGGGAGCGTTACATGTGAATGTTCTCTGAACGCTCCGAAGCAAACGTCTGAAAGCTTCTGTGCTAATGCTTTCAGAGCATGATCGAACACCAGATAACTCTGAACGAGCTCTTTTAAGGACTCATAGAACGTTGGGAGAACATTAGCTAAAGTTCTGGGAGCTGGGAAGGATTTTGAACAAAGCTCAAGCTCTTCCAGTGACTCGACTGTAAAACTCAGAGCTCCCGTTTGCATTCACACTGACGTGTACACAAAAGTGGTTTCAGATCTTTTCTCCCTTTTCTCATCACAGATTTAATGTTTAATTGTAACATTTGAAAGTCACAATATGTATAAGAGCTTGGTAAGACAGCAGTGAACTATGAACTGTGAACCAGATGCTGCACGACGGCTCCAGGAGTCGGTTTTGAAAGCAGTTTAATGCTCTGTAAAGCGGCTGATGAGCATTTAAACACCTGTAGATCTCCTCAGCTTCTGCTGTGTGTGCGTCAGTGTTACACTGCCACCTGCAGGTCTCAGATCAGCACTGCACAGGACGAGCGTTCAGTCAGAGTTATCTGCTCTTTATTAAACGCTCTGGAGATATTATTCACATCCATGGAAGTTTAAATTTTTTTAAATGTTGCTACTTATTTTGGGACGATTAGAGAACATTTAAAAGTAACATTCCCAAAACGTGTGAAGAATGAAATGTTCGCTTAACATTCGCGTAACCAAGATTAAAAAGACTTAAAGGGTCACCCAAAACTGTGAATCCTGTTATTAATTCCTCATGTCGTCCCAAACCCGTCAGACCTTCGCTCATCTTCAGACACAGATGAAGATATTCCTGATGAACTCCCAGAGCTCTCCGACCCCTGGACGGAAGCTTATGCAGCGACTGAGTTCTTCCACAATATCTTGCTGTCTTCTTCTCTTGTTTATTGCTGCTGGCTAGCGTGATGAGTCGGTGGGCGGGGTTTCATCACGCGATGACATCAGTATGAAGCACTCTATCGTTTTCTGGGCCTGGTGTCTATTAAAGCTTTTCTTTGACAAACAAGGAAGTGTTTCAGCTCTGAAACTTACAGGATACTTATATTACCATGACCTTTCATATAGGGCTGAAACGATTCCTCGAGTAACTCGAATTGAAAAAATCCTCGAGGCAAAATCATCTGCCTCGATGCTTCGTTTAGTTCATTTAACTACACACGGATGTTGCAGAAATATTTTTTGTGTATAAGGACTCTGAGTATGCGCGGATTGCGGTTAAATCCGCAGTTCAGGTGGGTAAACATCCCAAAAATTGCGGGTGGATGAGAGAAATCATTGATGTGTTGATTTTAATTAAGACGCGGAACTCATTTCACGGTAAAACGCAATGAATGTGTCGCTCTTTAACTTTCGTTTTCAGCTCATGGCGAGATCAAAGACCCAATGCGAGAGAGACTGGCATCAGCACTGCTAATATCATTTAGTCTCGCTATTGTTAAATGAAGACGACTGTGTGTTGAGCTTCAGGATACGACACTGAACATTTAGGTTTCATTTATGCGGCAGTTCGGCAGCTGAGGAGATCCGAGCAATATTTATAGCTACTAACTTAATTAAACAAGCTGTGTTACAATGATGAATATGATTAGCTCAAAATGTAGATCTGTATGTGCGATGTAGGCTACTTTATCTGAATTAAACACAAACTCATCTCGCGTTTGCGGTGATGCAGAGGTGTCAACCCGTTTGGGTTATTTAAAACGTGTAATTTCGCCAAAGAAGATTTGTTTTAAAGCAATACTTCAGTGTAGCTAAAATGTGACGATAGCATCGCGCTTACACTGAGGATTTGAGTTTATGACGATCGGGAGCGGATGGATGGTTTGTTTTTAACAGCGGAAGTTATCCGCGCATCTCCAGTATGACCATCTGTACTCTTGTTCTTATTTCAAGTTTCCTTCCTGTCCAATATTTTTTGCTTCTTACAAAAGCCTCACAGCCTTCAGAAGACAGTAAAGGCTTGTCATGCCTGAACTGAAGCTGAAACTTTAAAGTTAAGCTTTAAACATACATGCAATGTTTAGGCATTATTGCTATTTATATTAATATTATTTTGGTTTATTGGTTGTAGGTTTAGTTTTAGACTGAACTTTTTAAACTAATTTCAAATAGATTTTTATAATGTGGCAATTGAATGCATTAAAATGGGTTATTTTCACAGTTATTATATATGCAATTTCAGCAATAAAACTTTATTTTTCTAAAAAGAAAACAAATTAGATGTTAATTTTAAGATACCTGTCTTATTTTCTCTTATATATTTAGTATTGCTCTTTAATAAAGAAAAAAGTAATTATTATCCGATTAATCGATGGAATAAACGGTAGAATACTCGATTACTAAAAGAATCGATAGCTACAGCCCTACTTTCATATATCAAAAGCTCAAGGGAAAGTTGATTTCTCAATTCATCAGCCCTTTAAGTCGAGTTTTGCACCACTTCATTTTAAACACAGATTAATTACGCAGTAAAACTGTTATAGAGCTGATCAAGCAGACGGAGGGTGAACTGACCACAGGCTAAAGAATCCCACCCTTAGAGTGCCGTAATGTACTAAAACAGTGATATCAAAAGATCAATTTCAGTTTACAGCTTTTTGATGATGCATATCATGTACAGGCGAGTAGAAGAGCCCAGAATATAAACACAACGCGTTTTCTTTATAACGGGTTTCAATGGGGAAAACACTTAACGAGAAACCTTGTGTTGCATTAATATTCTGCGTTCATCTGCTTTCCTGTACAAAGTATGCAATATCAATAAGGTGTATATTGAATTTGGTATTTTAAAGAGCACCTGTCATGTAATTTTGAAATGTACCTTTCATGTAGTGTGTAACATAGATCTAAGTGAACAAAAACATCCTGCAAAGTTTGAAATATCACCGTATATAAAGTTATTGTCTTTCAAAAGTAAGAGTCGACTCTGAGTCATTTTTATGAATCGTTAGAAGACCGAAGCTTTTTCTCTGACTAGATGAGGTCAACTTGTCAAGTTATTTGAATACGATACGCCCACTTATTGAGCACGCCAGTGAAAACTAGAAAACATCATGAGACGAGACGCTGTGTTCTCAAGTGCGACTCATTGCGTGATTTATAAACACCCATCAGTTTGGAAACACCCACTAATTTATAAACACCCATTATCGGACCAATCACAACTGACCGGTCATCGGACCAATCACAACTGACCGGGTCACGGACCAATCACAACTGACCGGGTCATCGGACCAATCACAACTGACCGGGTCATCGGACCAATCACAACTGACCGGGTCATCGGACCAATCACAACTGACCGGGTCACGGACCAATCACAACTGACCGGGTCACGGACCAATCACAACTGACCGGGTCATCGGACCAATCACAACTGACCGGGTCACGACCAATCACAACTGACCGGGTCATCGGACCAATCACAACTGACCGGGTCACGGACCAATCACAACTGACCGGGTCACGGACCAATCTTGAATCATTTGAGAATCGCTGTCAAAACAGGTAAAAATAAATGCATATTATAAGAAAACTAAAGTCTTTTTTGTCATTGCATGCATGCAGAACTGTTGTTGGGGACTTCTAAAACAATATTTGGAACATTTTAAATGCCATAATAGGTGCTCTTTAATATCACTGTATTACTGCATTAATGCTGACTACAAACCTGGTAAAAATGACTGGCGGGCAATGGAGGAAAGCCTTGTTTTGGCCTCCAGGTGGGAGTTCCTATAAGCGTGTGACGACACGTGAAAACTATGGATGGAGGGGTCGGAGAGCTCTGGGAGTTCATCAGGAATATCTTCATCTGAAGATGAGCGAAGGTCTGACGGGTTTGGGACGACATGAAGAATTAATGACAGGATTCACAGATTTGGGTGAACTGACTCTGAGAGCATTCATGAGCCGTTGTGATGACGCTGTGGTGTGTGTGTGTGTGTGTGTGTGTGTGTGTGTGTTTGCAGTCGACCCAGACGTGCGGTACACAGCGGTCAGTAGTTTCATCTTCCTGCGCTTCTTTGCACCGGCCATCCTGTCTCCGAGCCTCTTCCACCTGCGGCCGCATCACCCGGTGTGTACGCCGCCCCCCCGCACACACACACACACACACACACAGACACACACTCACTGCTGATCGCATGCTTGGTTTTCATCCATCCTGTCTCTTGTTGTCTGTGTGAAGGATCCGTGCACGTCTCGGACGCTGACGCTCATTTCCAAAACCATCCAAACTCTGGGAAGCCTCGCCAAGTCCAAATCCGTGAGTGTCTTCATTCTAATCTAATATATTTAACCAAGAAAACATTCAAAAATAGCGTTTGCATAACTCATCTATTAGTATTGCTCGTGACAGTGAGCGCTCTTCTCTTCTCGTTGTTTCAGGCCAATTTCAAAGAGTCCTACATGGCGGCTTTCCACGACTACTTCAATGAACAAAAGTACGCGGATGCAGTGAAGAACGTGAGTCGCTCGCACATCTACACATCATGTGTCACGTGTCACGTGTGTTCTGACGCGAGCTGCGTGTGTTCTGTCACAGTTCCTGGATCTGATATCGTCCTCGGCTCGGTGGGATCAGAAGAGCATCGAGACGCCCATCATGCTGAAGGAGGGGTGAGAGACGCGTATGGTCCAATCACACGGCTCATACGGCCGTCACATGTCCCAGAGGCTTTATCAGTGTGTGTGTGTGTGTGTGTGTTTGTGTTTCTCTGCTGGACGCAGGAGCGTTAAACTCGTTATTAAGAGGTTTGACGCCAAGGGCTCTGGCAGGTAAGGCTCACCTGTGTTAGATGACCTTTGACCTCCTGACCCCGTCCTTCGCCTCCCCAGTATCTAAAGCTCTGTTCTAGTCGTGATGCTCCTGCTGAACTCTCCTTCCCTGTTATAGTGCGCACAAACCCCAAATAAGGCTTTGTTTTTCACTTAAAAAGAAGTTATAGTGCTAGCGAACATCCCGACGTCACCAATATTTAGACGCATATGCGTTTTCCTCTCAATGACAAAACAAACAACAAAAATGACAGAAAACAGCAGTTGAGAAAGCGTCTGATCCTTGAGATGTGGATATGTTTGCTCCAGCTCTGACAGTCACGTTTGTTCATACGGCACTTTATGCTATAGATTCACAGCATCTAACATAAAAAACAGTGACAGCGTCGCTAATTATTATATTACGATGTAGCTTCGCCTCGGTGTGTTTGAACATCTCGCTGATTTACAGCTTAAAGAAGGCGGAGCCTCAGAGCCACACCCACCTATTACATCATCACCAGAGACACAAAACTGACAGAAAAGTTTTAACAGTTAAAAACATTTCATGAATGTAATTAAAGCTCTATCAGCATTACTGGAAGAACGTTTGTTCATAACCTTGAGAGAACCTTGGCAGAACGTCCCCTGTGAGCTGTGAATGTAGTGAGTGTGTGATTTAGACCGGAGTGTGTGTGATTTAGACCGGAGTGTGTGTGATTTAGACCGAGTGTGTGATTTAGACCGGAGTGTGTGTGATTTAGACCGGAGTGTGTGTGATTTAGACCGGAGTGTGTGTGATTTAGACCAGAGTGTGTGTGATTTAGACCGGAGTGTGTGTGATTTAGACCGGAGTGTGATTTAGACCGGAGTGTGTGTGATTTAGACCGGAGTGTGTGTGATTTAGACCGGAGTGTGTGTGATTTAGACCGGAGTGTGTGTGATTTAGACCAGAGTGTGTGTGATTTAGACCAGAGTGTGTGTGATTTAGACCAGAGTGTGTGTGATTTAGACCAGAGTGTGTGTGATTTAGACCGGAGTGTGTGATTTAGACCAGAGTGTGTGTGATTTAGACCGGAGTGTGTGTGATTTAGACCGGAGTGTGTGTGATTTAGACCGGAGTGTGTGTGATTTAGACCAGAGTGTGTGTGATTTAGACCGGAGTGTGTGTGATGTAGACCGGAGTGTGTGTGATTTAGACCAGAGTGTGTGTGATTTAGACCGGAGTGTGTGTGATTTAGACCGGAGTGTGTGTGATTTAGACCGAGTGTGTGTGATTTAGACCAGAGTGTGTGTGATTTAGACCGGAGTGTGTGTGATTTAGACCGAGGTGTGTGATTTAGACCGGAGTGTGTGTGATTTAGACCGGAGTGTGTGTGATTTAGACCGGAGTGTGTGTGATTTAGACCGGAGTGTGTGTGATTTAGACCGGAGTGTGTGATTTAGACCGGAGTGTGTGTGATTTAGACCGGAGTGTGTGTGATTTAGACCGGAGTGTGTGTGATTTAGACCGAGTGTGTGATTTAGACCGGAGTGTGTGTGATTTAGACCGGAGTGTGTGATTTAGACCGGAGTGTGTGTGATTTAGACCGGAGTGTGTGTGATTTAGACCGGAGTGTGTGTGATTTAGACCGGAGTGTGTGTGATTTAGACCGGAGTGTGTGTGATTTAGACCGGAGTGTGTGTGATTTAGACCGGAGTGTGTGTGATTTAGACCAGAGTGTGTGTGATTTAGACCGGAGGTGTGTGATTTAGACCAGAGTGTGTGTGATTTAGACCGGAGTGTGTGTGATTTAGACCGGAGTGTGTGTGATTTAGACCGGAGTGTGTGTGATTTAGACCGGAGTGTGTGTGATTTAGACCAGAGTGTGTGTGATTTAGACCGGAGTGTGTGTGATTTAGACCGGAGTGTGTGTGATTTAGACCGGAGTGTGTGTGATTTAGACCGGAGTGTGTGTGATTTAGACCGGAGTGTGTGTGATTTAGACCGGAGGGTTTTTCTGTTCTGATGTTCCAGGTTCATGATTAAACGAGCTCAAGGGCGAAACCGCTTCGGTCTGAAGAACTTCAAGAAGAGATGGTTCCGCCTCACCAACCATGAGTTCACCTACCACAAAACCAAAGGTAACGCCAAAGGTTTGTCCCAAACTCTCACTACAGGTGTGTGAGGCGTCTGAAGGTCATCTGTCCGTGTGTGATCAACACTGAGCAATAACTGTCCATGATTCAATGCATGAATTATTAAATGAAAACAATAAAGAGTCATTTCCTGAATATTTCTTTTTCATACTAATGGTCAACAGAAATAATGGCAAATATTCCAGATGTTCGATGCATCATCACTTATGTCAACCATTATGAATATACACCGATCAGGCATAACATTATGACCGGTGAATATCACTGCATAAGGATTTGAGCGAGTTTGACAAGGGCCAGATTGTGATGGCTAGACGACTGGGTCAGAGCATCTCCAAAACTGCAGCTCTTGTGGGGTGTTCCCGGTCTGCAGTGGTCAGGATCTATCAAAAGTGCTCCAAGGAAGGAACAGTGGAGAACCGGCCAAAGGGTCATGGGCGGCCCAGGCTCATTGATGCACGGCTTACCTGGGGAACACATGGCCCCAGGATGCACTATGGGAAGAAGGCAAACCGGCGGAGGCAGTGTGATGCTTGCAAAGGATCTGCTGCTAACATCTTGGTGCCAGATACACACCTTCAGGGGTCGAGTGGAGTCCATGCCTCGACGGGTCAGGGGGACCAACACAATATTAGGAAGGTGGTCATAATGTTATGCCTGATCAGTGTATGTTGTCATGAATTAAAAGCACAAAATATGCAATTCAGTTAAAACGTTTGGAGATGTTTTAAAAGGAAATTGTATTCATCAAGGATTGATCAAAAGTGACATTTATAATTTACAAAAAATCCTATTTCAAATAAATGTTCTTTTGAACTTTATATTCATGTCAAGTCAACTTTATTTATATAGCGCTTTTAACAATGCAGATTGTTTCAAAGCAGCTTCACAGTGTTAAACAGAAAAATAATGCAACAGAATATATTTCGATTATCATACAGTAACAATGTGGGCTTTAGATCAGTAATTAGATCAGTAATTTGGTCTATATGGTTAATTTAGTTTAATAATTAATAATCATTAATTTAATAATGATTTATTTTGAAATACATTTGAAAAATAGTTTTTCCCCAACTGAGCAAGCCAAGCCAGAGGCGACAGTGGCAAGGAAACCCAAACCCCATCAGGAGACCTAATGGAGAAAAATAAACCTTGGGAGAAACCAGGCTCAGTCGGGGGGGCAGTTCTCCTCTGGCCAATCAACAAACAGCGTATTATTATTATTACAATTATTATTTTAAAGGTCAGAGGTCATAATCGATCTGAATATTCGAAAGATCTGAGGCAACACGCCGGAGACGGGTTTATTGAGGATGATGTATCGATTAAATAATGATTAAAAATAAATAATTTGAAATATCGGAGTCATCCCGCCGGAGACAGGTTTTTATTGAGGATGCCGTATTGATTAAACAATTACTAAAGTGTAATATTCGAAAGATCGCGCAACACGCTGGAGACGGGTTGTTTTGAGGATGACATATCGATTTAAAGAATTGTTAACTAGGACTATTCAAACAATCGGAGTCATCCCGCCGGAGACAGGTTTATTGAGGATGCCGTGTGGATGAGGCAGCTTAAGGGGAGTCTAAATGACACGGTCTCTGCAGACACTTCAGGGTCATGTGTTGGTCACATCTGGGTGCAGGTCCACCGTCTGATCGGGATACGGCCTGGATCCGGCTGACTGCAGTAGACCTCGGGATAAAACAGAGACACTAACATTAGCGTAGATGCCATTCTTCTGATGATGTCACGAGTACATCAGGTGTTATGGGAAGTGTTCGGTTCCGGCTGACCTAGATAATGCAGCCTAATAATCATTTAATTGAAAAAGTGTTTTATGTGTATGCCATAGTAAAGAGATGTGTTTTTAGTCTAGATTTAAACTGACAGAGTGTGTCTGCTTCCCGAACATTGCTAGGAAGACTGTTCAGAGTTAAGGTGCTAAATAGGAAAAGGATCGACCGCCTGCAGTTGATTTAGATATTCTAGGTATTATCAGCAGGTCAGAGTTTAGAGAGCGCAGTAGACGTGATGGAGTATAATGCGTTAAGAGCTCACTCAAGTACTGGGAGATAAACCATTTAGTTGCTTTGTAAGTAATAAGCAAGATTTTAAAATGTATGCAATGTTTAATAGGGAGCCAGTGCAGTGTTGACAGAACCGGGCTAATGTGTTCATACTTCCTGGTTCTAGTAAGAACTCGAGCTGCTGCGTTTTGGACCAGCTGGAGTTTGTTTATTAGGCGAGCAGGGCAACCACCCAGTAGAGCATTACAATAATCTAGCCTTGAGCTCATGAACGCATGTATTAACTGTTCAGCATTTGGCATTGAAAGCATGTGACGTAATTTAGATATATATTTAAGATGGTAGAATGCAGTTTTACAGATGCTAGAAACATGGCTTTCAAACGAGAGATTGGTATCAAAGAGCACACCCAGGTTCCTCAAAGAATCCTGAGGAATAAAATATATCACCATTTTCAACACTGATAATAATCATAAATGTGTGTTGATCATCAGATCCTCATATGAGAATGATTAGTGATGTTGATAAATTCAGCTTTGATCACAGGAATAAATCACACTTTACTATATATTCACACAGAGAACAGCTGATCTACACTGAAGAAAGACTTTTGAACACTACTGTACATATTAATATGTTTATCCATCCAGTCGGGTTTGTGTTGGTCACTGACGCGTGTCGTGTGGTCATCATCAGTGCTGATGTGTGTCTGTGTGTCCAGGAGAGGGCGCTCTGTGCAGCATCCCTATAGAAAACATCCTGGCCGTGGAGAGACTAGAGGAAGAGTCCTTCAAGATGAAGAACGTAAGACGAGCTCTGTCAGATTCAGATGTGATGGGTGTGTGCGCAGCATCTGTGTTTCTAAATCTCCCGTTGTTCCTCCAGATGTTCCAGGTCATCCAGCCAGAGAGGGCGCTCTACATCCAGGCCAACAACTGCGTGGAGGCCCGCGACTGGATCGACATCCTGACCAAAGTCAGTCAGTGTAACCGCAAGCGCTTGAGCACGTACCACCCGTCGGCCTACCTCAACGGACACTGGCTCTGCTGCAAACTCTCTGCGGACGCAGCGCCCGGATGCACACCCTGCACGGGGTGAGTCTGCACCTGGGTGACATGCCCCGCCCTCACTGTAGTTAATGCCAGCCTCTGGTTCTGATTGGCTGAGCAGTGTCTCTAAGCCCCGCCCTCACTCACTGTAGTTAATGTCCTCCTCTGGTCCTGATTGGCTGAGCAGTGTCTCTTAGCCCCACCCTCACTCACTGTAGTTAATGCCCGCCTCTGGTCCTGATTGGCTGAGCAGCGTCTCTAAGCCCCGCCCTCACACACTGTAGTTAATGCCCGCCTCTGGTTCTGATTGGCTGAGCAGTGTCTCTTAGCCCCACCCTCACTCACTGTAGTTAATGTCCTCCTCTGGTCCTGATTGGTTGAGCAGTGTCTCTAAGCCCCGCCCTCACACACTGAAGTTAATGCCCGCCTCTGGTTCTGATTGGCTGAGCAGTGTCTCTAAGCCCCGCCCTCACTCACTGTAGTTAATGTCCTCCTCTGGTCCTGATTGGCTGAGCAGTGTCTCTTAGCCCGCCCTCACTCACTGTAGTTAATGCCCGCCTCTGGTCCTGATTGGCTGAGTAGCGCCTCTAAGCCCGCCCTCACTCACTGTAGTTAATGCCCGCCTCTGGTCCTGATTGGCTGAGCAGCGTCTCTAAGCCCCGCCCTCACTCACTGAAGTTAATGCCCGCCTCTGGTTCTGATTGGCTGAGCAGCGTCTCTAAGCCCCGCCCTCACACACACTGAAGTTAATGCCCGCCTCTGGTTCTGATTGGCTGAGCAGCGTATCTAAGCCCCGCCCTCACACACTGGAAGTTAATGCCCGCCTCTGGTTCTGATTGGCTGAGCAGTGTCTCTAAGCCCCGCCCTCACTCACTGAAGTTAATGTCCTCCTCTGGTTCTGATTGGCTGAGCAGTGTCTCTAAGCCCCGCCCTCACTCACTGTAGTGAATGCCCACCTCTGGTTCTGATTGGCTGAGCAGCGTCTCTAAGCCCCGCCCTCACACACTGTAGTTAATGCCCGCCTCTGGTCCTGATTGGCTGAGCAGTGTCTCTAGCCCCGCCTCACTCACTGTAGTTAATGCCCGCCTCTGGTCCCGATTGGCTGAGCAGCGTCTCTAAGCCCGCCCTCACACACTGTAGTTAATGCCCGCCTCTGGTCCTGATTGGCTGAGCAGTGTCTCTTAGCCCCGCCCTCACTCACTGTAGTTAATGCCCGCCTCTGGTCCCGATTGGCTGAGCAGCGTCTCTAAGCCCCGCCCTCACACACTGTAGTTAATGCCCGCCTCTGGTCCCGATTGGCTGAGCAGTGTCTCTTAGCCCCGCCCTCACACACTGTAGTTAATGCCCGCCTCTGGTCCCGATTGGCTGAGCAGCGTCTCTAAGCCCCGCCCTCACTCACTGTAGTTAATGCCCGCCTCTGGTCCTGATTGGCTGAGCAGTGTCTCTAAGCCCCGCCCTCACTCACTGTAGTTAATGCCCGCCTCTGGTCCTGATTGGCTGAGCAGTGTCTCTAAGCCCCGCCCTCACACACTGTAGTTAATGCCCGCCTCTGGTCCCGATTGGCTGAGCAGTGTCTCTTAGCGCTGTGTGTTTTAGTGGTCTTGTTACGTGGTTGCTAGGGTAGTTAGATAATTGCTAGGGTGGCTACTATGTGGTTTCTAGGGTATGTGATTACGAGGGTGTTCTATGTGGTTGCTATGAGACAGGTAGATAGAAATAATCAGATGATGGATGTTTTGCTCTATTTTGCTTCTATAACATGTCGTCTTCATTCAGATTAGTGAGAAAAACTTCCAGAACACACATTTAAGAGTTTATTTTATTGCACTATTGCATCTGTAGATTTCAGTGTCAGTCCATATGCACAGGATGTGATGTCATCATGCTTGTGTTCTGTCACTCAGGGGACTTCCTGCCAACATCCAGCTGGACGTGGATGGAGACCGGGAGACGGAGAGGATCTACTCGCTCTACAGCACGTACATGTCCAAACTAGTGAAGATGCAGGGTGAGTGAGAGAGAGAGAGAGAGAGAGAGAGAGTGTGTGTGAGAGAGAGAGAGAGAGAGAGAGAGAGAGAGAGAGAGAGAGAGAGAGAGAGAGAGAGAGAGAGAGGCAGCTGCCTCAAGCCTCGCTTCTCACTACTGTAGTTACCGCCCACTTGTCCTGATTGGCTGGAGAGGTCTCTAAGTTCCGCCTCACTCACTGTAGTTAATGCCCGCCTGGTCCTGATTGGCTGAGCAGTGTCTCAAGTCTCGCCTCACACTGCAGTTACTGCCCGCCTCTGGTCCCGATTATTGAGCAGTGTCTCTTTAGCGCTGTGTGTTTTAGTGGTCTTATACGTGGTTGCTAGGGTAGTTAGAGAATGCATAGGGTGGCTACAGTGTGGTTTCTCTAGGGTATGTGATTACGAGTGGTGTTCTCGGTGTGGCTACAGTGAGACAGGTAGATAGGAAACACCCAGATGATGCATGTTTTGCTCTTATTTTGCTTTCTATAACATGTCGTCTTCATTCAGATTAGTGAGAAAACTTCCAGAAATACACATTTAAGAGTTTATTTTATTGCACTATTGCATCTGTAGATTTCAGTGTCAGTCCATATGCACAGGATGTGATGTCATCATGCTTTGTGTTCTGTCACCTCAGGGACTTTCCTGCCACCATCCAGCTGGACGTGGATGGAGACCGGGAGATTGAGAGGATCTACTGGGCCTTACAGCACGACACGTCCAAACCAGTGTCCAAACTGAGTGGAGAGATGCAGGGTGAGAGAGTGAGAGAGAGAGAGAGAGAGTGTGTGTGAGAGAGAGAGAGAGAGAGAGAGAGAGAGAGAGAGAGAGAGGGAGAGTGAGAGTGAGAGTGAGAGGAGAGTGAGAGTGAGAGTGAGAGTGAGAGTGAGAGAGTGAGAGTGAGAGTGAGAGAGAGAGAGAGAGTGAGGATGAGAGGAGAGAGAGTGAGAGGAGAGAGAGAGAGAGAGATATATAGATGAGATATATATTGTTTGGAGACATATTTTGAGATGGAGTGAGATGTGAGATGAGATGATGATATACAGATGAGATGAGATGAGATGATGATGATGATGTGACATTTTAGAGATGAGATGAGATGAGTAGAGTGAGAGTGCGATGCGATGTGATGATGATGATGAGTTTATTGATGAGTGATGAGTGATGATGCAGAGATGAGATGAGATGAGTGATGAGATGGAGATGATATTGATGAGTGAGATGGGAGTGATATTGACACTATGATGCGATGCGAGTGATGATGAGAGTGAGATGAGAGGTGAGTGATTTACAAAGTGATGATTATTTGCTGAGTGTGAGTGAGTGATGATTTATTGATACGATGATTGATGATGGAGATGAGATGGAGATGAGAGCAGGAGGAGTGAGATGAGATGTGATGATGGAGAGTGAGAGGTGCAGTGTGATGATGCGAGAGAGATATAGAGATATGGTATATATACATATAGCATATATATATATGTGAGCATGGATATTATATTTACGGATGAGAGAGGATTTACATTTGAGATTAATATATATATATATATATGAGTAATATATATATATATATACAAATATATATGAGACATTATTATGATAAGATTTATTGAGAGTACATAGATATATTAAGGATGCGATGACATATATATTTATGACAGATGAGGAGTGTGAGCCATGTGAGCATGAGATGAGAGTGATGAGATGCGAGATTTACATAGATGATACATGCTGAGTGCATATTTATTGAGTGATGGTTATTATTATTAATATGGCTGATAGATTATATGAGATGATGAGTGAGATGATGATATATTTAGACATTGGACATATTGAGACACAGAGAGATGGCTTGGTGCATGATTTATTTTGCGGACAGTGTGATGTTATTTATGATGAGATGGAGAGGAGCAAGGAGGGAGGAGGTGATATTTACGAGTGCATTAATGGAGTGAGGTGAGGAGTGAGAGGAGAGTGTGATGATGAGAGGATACAGATAGAGGAGATGAGAGTGAGAGGTGAGGAGGAGGATGATATGAGTGTGAGGATGGAGATGATAGATATATGTGAGTGATATATATGAGAGAGAGGTGAGAGGAGAGTGAGAGTTGAGAGCAGAGAGTGCAGGAGTGAGAGGAGTGAGAGAGAGTGATGAGTGAGAGGAGTGTGATGGAGGAGGAGTGAGAGGAGAGGAGAGTGAGAGTGAGATGAGATAGTGAGAGGAGTAGAGAGAGTGAGAGTGAGAGTGAGAGTGAGAAAGTGAGAGTGAGGAGTGTGAGAGAGAGTGAGATAGAGAGTGAGAGTGGAGAGGAGAGGAGAGGAGGAGTGAGGAGGAATTATTTCATTATTATTATATTGATAAGACAGATTGATATGATATTTATATTTATTACTTATTATATTTAGATATTTATTTATGATGATGATGCGATGGAGATGCGATGATATGATGACATGATATGATGATGATGATTTATTTATGATTTAGATGACTGGATTACATCATTTTGATTTCATATTTCGATATTTGATATGCATGATCATTGGTCTATTTGATGAGAGCATGTTATTTATATTTATTTACTTATATTAATATTTGACATTTATTTATGAGATGAGATGAGAGAGCTTTATGATATTTAATAATACATATTTACTTATTTGATATTTAATATTTATATTTATTTATTTAACATTTCAGATTAATATTTATATTTATTTGATTTATGTGATATTTGATTTGAGATTGATATTTACATGAGACGTGATGATGATGCATTTAATATTTCATGACATTATATTTATTGTTTAATGACTATATTTGACGCTTATTTATTTATTTACTTATTTATTTAGATGCGATGTGAGTGAGGAGGATGAGGAGTGAGGAGTGAGGTGAGAGTGAGATGAGAGGAGAGTGGGACAGATGAGAGGAGGTGAGGAGAGGAGAGGAGGTGAGGAGTGTGAGGAGAGGAGTATGAGTGAGGGGAGCAGGAGAGGTGTGAGGAGGAGAGTGAGAGGAGAGGAGAGGAGAGTGAGGAGGAGGAGGAGAGGAGGAGAGGAGTGAGGAGGAGGCGACAGATGAGAGTGAGAGGAGAGGAGAGTGAGGAGATGGAGAGAGTGAGAGGTGAGGAGGAGGAGGAGGAGATGAGATAGATGAGAGGAGAGTGAGGAGGAGCAGATAGAGATGAGATGGAGGAGGAGTGAGAGGAGTGAGAGTGTGAGGAGAGTGAGAGGTGAGAGGAGAGGAGTGATGATATGTGGAGTGAGTGATGATGGGAGTGGGAGAGATGAGGAGAGGAGAGGAGATGAGTGATATGGAGGCATATATGAGAGTGAGAGGAGAGGAGAGTGAGAGGAGAGATGAGGAGTAAGGAGGTGAGGAGGAGGAGAGGAGAGGAGAGGATATGTGATATACATGAGGAGAGAGCAGAGTGAGAGGAGATAGAGGAGGAGAGATGAGAGAGAGGAGGTGAGGAGGGAGAGTGAGAGGAGAGGAGTGAGAGGAGGTATGTGAGTGAGGAGAGTGAGAGGAGTGGAGAGTGAGAGTGAGAGGAGGAGACAGAGTACCCATTTATTACTTATTTCATTTCAGATTTCATTTCACATTCTACACGACATCGACATTTACTTGGAGAGCTGATGCATTTACATTGGCATTTATATACGACATTTGACACTCACATTTACATACTTCATCTGGCCCCACTCCACACTCCATCGACACTCATCTCCACACTCCACATGGGACACACTCACCATTTCACCCACTTGATGGTTTCCCACATTTATTATTTATGATGACATGATGCATTACATTTATTATTTATTACTTATTCCAATCATTTAATGGTTATTTTCCCATATTCCACTCCACATTTGACACTCCACACTCCATGTACTCCACATTTATTACTCCACTCCACTCACTGAGATGCTATTTCATTTATTTATTTATTATTTATTTCATATTTATATTACTATTCATCCACTCCATTCCATTTATTTCACTCCATTTGACACTCCTTCCATCGACACTCCATCTACTCATCTCATTTCCACTTATATTATCGCACGACACATTTATTTCCATTTATTTCATTTAGAGGAGTATAGAGGTGGGAGTGAGAGTTTGAGCAGTGAGTGAGTGAGGAGTGAGGAGTGAGGATGAGTGGAGTGGAGAGGTGATGGAGAGGTGGAGTGAGGAGGTGATGAGAGTGAGGAGTTACGAGTGAGAGTGAGAGGTGAGTGAGAGTGAGAGTGAGAGGTGAGATAGAGTGAGAGTGAGAGTGGAGAGTGAGAGGAGAGAGTGAGAGTGAGGAGGAGTAGAGTGAGCTGAGCAGTGAAATATCAGGACACAAATGTGTATAATGACATGGGTATGACACAGGTATTACAAAAGAGGGTGAAATATGAGGACGTTCCCCATGTCCTCACTTTTCAAAATGCTTATAAATCACACAGGATGAGGTTTTATCACAGAAAGTAAACTGTGCAGTCTCCTGTGATGGGTAGTGTGTGTGTGTGAGAGAGAGAGAGAGAGAGAGAGAGAGAGAGTGTGTGTGTGTGTGTGTGTGTGAGTGAGTGAGTGTGTGAGTGAGTGAGTGTGTGTGTGTGTGTGAGAGAGTGTGTGTGTGTGTGTGTGTGTGTGTGTGAGAGAGCGTTGTCATTCCTTTGATGGCTGTGTGTCTTCTGTCTCCAGAGGCGTGTGGCAGTAAGTCTGTGTATGACGGCCCTGAGCAGGAGGAATACTCCACGTTTGTGATCGACGACCCGCAGGAGACGTACAAAACCCTGAGACTCGTCATCTCAGCCGTGCAGACGCTGGAGCAGCAGCACACGCAGTACAAGCGCGACAAGTTCAGGAAGACCAAGTATGGAAGCCAGTAAGTGTCATGACCACAGCAGCTAGCAACAGGCAGAATCATGCTAACAACAGAATCATGCTAACAACAGAATCATGCTAACAACAGAATCATGCTAACAACAGGCAGAATCATGCTAACAACAGGCAGAATCATGCTAACAACAGAATCATGCTAACAACAGGCAGAATCATGCTAACAACAGGCAGAATCATGCTAACAACAGGCAGAATCATGCTAACAACAGGCAGAATCATGCTAACAACAGGCAGAATCATGCTAACAACAGAATCATGCTAACAACAGGCAGAATCATGCTAACAACAGGCAGAATCATGCTAACAACAGAATCATGCTAACAACAGTCAGAATCATGCTAACAACAGGCAGAATCATGCTAACAACAGGCAGAATCATGCTAACAACAGGCAGAATCATGCTAACAACAGAATCATGCTAACAACAGTCAGAATCATGCTAACAACAGGCAGAATCATGCTAACAACAGGCAGAATCATGCTAACAACAGAATCATGCTAGCAACAGGCAGACTCATGCTAACAACAGAATCATGCTAACAACAGGCAGAATCATGCTAACAACAGGCAGAATCATGCTAACAACAGGCAGAATCATGCTAGCAACAGGCAGAATCATGCTACCAACAGAATCATGCTAACAACAGGCAGAATCATGCTAACAACAGGCAGAATCATGCTACCAACAGAATCATGCTAGCAACAGGCAGAATCATGCTAACAACAGGCAGAATCATGCTAACAACAGGCAGAATCATGCTAACAACAGAATCATGCTAACAACAGAATCATGCTAACAGGCAGAATCATGCTAACAACAGAATCATGCTAACAACAGGCAGAATCATGCTAACAACAGGCAGAATCATGCTAACAACAGGCAGAATCATGCTACCAACAGAATCATGCTAACAACAGGCAGAATCATGCTAACAACAGGCAGAATCATGCTACCAACAGAATCATGCTAGCAACAGGCAGAATCATGCTAACAACAGGCAGAATCATGCTAACAACAGGCAGAATCATGCTAACAACAGAATCATGCTAACAACAGGCAGAATCATGCTAACAACAGGCAGAATCATGCTAACAACAGAATCATGCTAACAACAGGCAGAATCATGCTACCAACAGAATCATGCTAACAACAGGCAGAATCATGCTAACAACAGGCAGAATCATGCTAACAACAGAATCATGCTAACAACAGGCAGAATCATGCTACAACAGAATCATGCTAACAACAGAATCATGCTAACAACAGAATCATGCTAACAACAGGCAGAATCATGCTAACAACAGGCAGAATCATGCTAACAACAGAATCATGCTAGCAACAGGCAGAATCATGCTAACAACAGGCAGACTCATGCTAACAACAGAATCATGCTAACAACAGGCAGAATCATGCTACCAACAGAATCATGCTAACAACAGGCAGAATCATGCTAACAACAGGCAGAATCATGCTACCAACAGACTCATGCTAACAACAGGCAGAATCATGCTACCAACAGAATCATGCTAACAACAGGCAGAATCATGCTAACAACAGGCAGAATCATGCTACCAACAGAATCATGCTAGCAACAGGCAGAATCATGCTAACAACAGGCAGAATCATGCTAACAACAGGCAGAATCATGCTAACAACAGAATCATGCTAACAACAGGCAGAATCATGCTAACAACAGGCAGAATCATGCTAACAACAGAATCATGCTAACAACAGGCAGAATCATGCTAACAACAGGCAGAATCATGCTAACAGGCAGAATCATGCTACCAACAGAATCATGCTAACAACAGGCAGAATCATGCTAACAACAGGCAGACTCATGCTAACAACAGGCAGAATCATGCTAACAACAGGCAGAATCATGCTACCAACAGAATCATGCTACCAACAGGCAGAATCATGCTAACAACAGGCAGAATCATGCTAACAACAGGCAGAATCATGCTAGCAACAGGCAGAATCATGCTACCAACAGAATCATGCTAACAACAGGCAGAATCATGCTAACAACAGGCAGAATCATGTTAACAACAGGCAGAACAGAATCATGCTAGCAACAGGCAGAATCATGCTAACAACAGGCAGAATCATGCTAACAACAGGCAGAATCATGCTACCAACAGAATCATGCTAACAACAGGCAGAATCATGCTAACAACAGGCAGAATCATGCTAACAACAGAATCATGCTAACAACAGGCAGAATCATGCTAACAACAGGCAGAATCATGCTAACAACAGGCAGAATCATGCTAACAACAGAATCATGCTAACAACAGTCAGAATCAT
This sequence comes from Gobiocypris rarus, assembly GCA_023029165.1. Classification (NCBI taxonomy): domain Eukaryota; kingdom Metazoa; phylum Chordata; class Actinopteri; order Cypriniformes; family Gobionidae; genus Gobiocypris; species Gobiocypris rarus. The sequence continues at coordinate 15,930,942 of CM040914.1, forward strand.
GCTAACAACAGGCAGAATCATGCTAACAACAGGCAGAATCATGCTAACAACAGGCAGAATCATGCTAACAACAGAATCATGCTAACAACAGTCAGAATCATGCTAACAACAGGCAGAATCATGCTAACAACAGGCAGAATCATGCTAACAACAGAATCATGCTAACAACAGTCAGAATCATGCTAACAACAGGCAGAATCATGCTAACAACAGGCAGAATCATGCTAACAACAGAATCATGCTAACAACAGTCAGAATCATGCTAACAACAGGCAGAATCATGCTAACAACAGGCAGAATCATGCTAACAACAGAATCATGCTAACAACAGGCAGAATCATGCTAACAACAGGCAGAATCATGCTAACAACAGAATCATGCTAACAACAGGCAGAATCATGCTAACAACAGGCAGAATCATGCTAACAACAGGCAGAATCATGCTACCAACAGAATCATGCTAGCAACAGGCAGAATCATGCTAACAACAGGCAGAATCATGCCAACAACAGGCAGAATCATGCTAACAACAGGCAGAATCATGCTAACAACAGGCAGAATCATGCTAACAACAGGCAGAATCATGCTAACAACAGAATCATGCTAACAACAGTCAGAATCATGCTAACAACAGGCAGAATCATGCTAACAACAGGCAGAATCATGCTAACAGAATCATGCTAACAACAGGCAGAATCATGCTAACAACAGGCAGAATCATGCTAACAACAGAATCATGCTAACAACAGGCAGAATCATGCTAACAACAGGCAGAATCATGCTAACAACAGAATCATGCTAACAACAGGCAGAATCATGCTAACAACAGGCAGACATGCTAACAACAGAATCATGCTACCAACAGGCAGAATCATGCTAACAACAGGCAGAATCATGCTACCAACAGAATCATGCTAACAACAGTCAGAATCATGCTAACAACAGGCAGAATCATGCTAACAACAGGCAGAATCATGCTAACAACAGAATCATGCTAGCAACAGGCAGAATCATGCTAACAACAGGCAGACTCATGCTAACAACAGAATCATGCTAACAGGCAGAATCATGCTAGCAACAGGCAGAATCATGCTACCAACAGAATCATGCTAACAACAGTCAGAATCATGCTAACAACAGGCAGAATCATGCTAACAACAGGCAGAATCATGCTAACAACAGTCAGAATCATGCTAACAACAGTCAGAATCATGCTAGCAACAGGCAGAATCATGCTAACAACAGGCAGAATCATGCTAACAACAGGCAGAATCATGCTACCAACAGAATCATGCTAACAACAGGCAGAATCATGCTAACAACATGCAGAATCATGCTAACAACAGAATCATGCTAACAACAGGCAGAATCATACTAACAACAGAATCATGCTAACAACAGAATCATGCTAACAGGCAGAATCATGCTAACAACAGGCAGAATCATGCTAACAACAGGCAGAATCATGCTAACAACATGCTAAATCATGCTAACAACATGTTAAATTATGCTAACAACAGGCAGAATCATGCTAACAACAGGCAGAATCAATGCTAACAACAGGCAGAATCATGCTAACAACAGAATCATGCTAACAACAGGCAGAATCATGCTAACAACAGAATCATGCTACCAACAGGCAGAATCATGCTAACAACAGAATCATGCTAACAACAGAATCATGCTAACAACAGGCAGAATCATGCTAACAACAGGCAGAATCATGCTAACAACAGAATCATGCTACCAACAGGCAGAATCATGCTAACAACAGGCAGAATCATGCTAACAACAGAATCATGGTAACAACAGGCAGAATCATGCTAACAACAGAATCATGCTAACAACAGGCAGAATCATGCTAACAACATTTTAAATCATGCTAACAACATGTTAAATCATGCTAACAACATGCTAAATTATGTTAACAACATGCTAAATTATGCTAACAACAGGCAGAATCATGCTAACAACATGCTAAATTATGTTAACAACAGGCTAAATCATGCTAACAACATGCTAAATTATGCTAACAACAGGCAGAAGCATGCTAACAACAGGCAGAATCATGCTAACAACATGCATAATCATGCTAACAACAGGCAGAATCATGCTAACAACAGGCAGAATCATGCTAACAACAGAATCATGCTAACAACAGGCAGAATCATGCTAACAACAGGCAGAATCATGCTAACAACAGAATCATGCTAACAACAGAATCATGCTAGCAACAGGCAGAATCATGCTAACAACAGAATCATGCTAACAACAGGCAGAATCATGCTAACAACATTTTAAATCATGCTAACAACAGAATCATGGTAACAACAGGCAGAATCATGCTAACAACAGAATCATGCTAACAACAGGCAGAATCATGCTAACAACATTTTAAATCATGCTAACAACATGTTAAATCATGCTAACAACAGGCAGAATCATGCTAACAACATGCTAAATTATGTTAACAACATGCTAAATTATGCTAACAACAGGCAGAATCATGCTAACAACATGCTAAATTATGTTAACAACAGGCTAAATCATGCTAACAACATGCTAAATTATGCTAACAACAGGCAGAATCATGCTAACAACAGGCAGAATCATGATAACAACATGCATAATCACTAATTTAGCGACATGCTAAATCATGGTTAGCATGCTATCGACATGCTAAATCATGGTAGCAATGTGTTAAAAAATATATTTCATGTTAGCAATGTGTTAAATCATGGTAGCTACATGTTAATTCATGCAAGAAACATGCTAATTTATCTTAACAACATGCTAATTCATGCTAACAAAATTGAAAAACATGCTAATTGCTAATTTTATATAAAGAGCTGTGCAATGAAACAGTTACAAAATACAAAAACCCTTTATTTGTCAGTTATTTGTGTTAAAGTTAGACTTTCCGACTTCTCTTTTCCTTACACTGTGTCCCGTCTGTGTTTATAGGGAACATCCAATCGGTGACCAGAGCTTCCAGTGCTACATACGCCAGCAGTCAGAAAGCTCCACCTACTCCATCTGACCACGCCCATGGCAGACTGCACGGTCTCCACAGCAACGGTTTTGATTGACAGGAAGGCAGCCACAGACTCGGGTGTTTTATAGGATAACCAATCACAGCTTCCTCTGCGCGGCGTCACGTGTGGACGATGTAGCTTCGCCTCAGCGCCTGAACATCTCATGATGTCTCTATCTTCAGGACCACAATCCTTTGCGTTCACAGCGGTGTCAGATGAACATGATGAACTCTAGATGATGTTCAGTGTTGACTCGCCCCCTCGGCAGCGTCTGAAGGAGTACTGCATTGTGGGAAACGTGCCGTGTGTGTGTGTGTGTGTGTGTGTCGGAGCATGCCAGCATGTGACACTAATCGAGTTCCTCGCGGTTCGTGGGTCCAGACGTGCTCAGCAACACATGGGCTCTCTGCCGGACATTCATGTTTTTATACTTCCTGTTGTGTCTCACGTCCTGTAGGAACGTGTTTTAAATTCACTGATGTGTGTGTGAGTGAGTGTGTGCGTGTGTGTGCAAGGAGTGATATGGAGGAGGAGGAGGAGCAGTGGAGTGGAGGAGGAGTGAGTGAGTGAGGAGTGAGTGAGTGAGTGAGTGAGTGAGGAGGAGGAGGAGAGGTGTGTGTGTGTGTGTGTGTGAGTGTGTGTGTGTGTGTGAGTGGAGTGTGTGAGTGAGTGTGAGGAGGAGGTGTGAGGAGGAGAGGAGAGGAGGGAGGTGAGGAGTGAGCAGGAGTGTGAGGAGGTGTGTGTGTGTGTGTGTGTGAGTGTGAGTGAGTGTGTGTGTGTGTGTGTGTGAGTGAGTGTGAGAGTGTGTGTGCGTGAGAGTGAGTGAGCGTGCATGAGTGTTTTATTGATCAAAAATGTATAATATCTCCAGCTCATCACACTCATATCAGAGCTGTGTGTGTGTGTGTGTGTGTGTGTGTGTGTGTCAAATGTAAGAATATTAATGTGTGTTTATGATGAGTCGTTTGTATTCCTCATTTGTAACTCACTTTGGATAAAAGCGTCTGCTAATTGAACAAAATTAGTGTGTGTAGATTTTTATATTTATTTATATAATTAGTGTGTCGGTGAGGCATTAACACACACACCTTCATTCACTTTCCTCCAAACTGCCTGATCTACAGCAGAAGTGCCTTCATGCCGGATGACTGAGTGAATGTTTGATGTCAGATGGACGAGTGTGAGCAGGGTGTGTGTGGTGATGAGTGTGTGAACACCATCGGGAGCTTCTCGTGCCACTGCGACGGGCGGAAGGGTGTGAAGCTGGCGGAGGACGGGCGTCTCTGTGAGGTGATCCCGCAGTGTCTGGATCTGTACGATTACAAGCACGAGGAGATGCTGTATCTGGGAGAGCAGTTCTCCGGCGTCCCGGTCATTTACCTGCGCTTCCGCCTGCCGACCGACACCAGGTACTGTCTCCTGACCCGTCCTGTTGAACTCTGAGGAACACGATCCTCGGGAGTGTTTCAGTTGTTATTGATAACTACTTAAAAACGCAGGTTTGCCGCTGAATTTGATTTCCGCACGTTTGATCCGGAGGGAGTGATTCTGTACGCCGAGTCTTCTCCGGACTCGTGGATCATGCTGGGCTTACGGAGCGGCCGCATCGAGGTCCAGTTCAAGAACGAGCACGCCGTGAAGATGACCAGCGGAGGAAGAGCCATCAATGACGGACAGTGGCACGTGGTGCGGTCATGGTTATAGATCTCATCTACTGTCTCAACTTTCACTGTGTTCTGGAGTGTAACAGTAGTGTGTGTAGTGTGTGTGTGTGTGTGTGTGTGTGTGTGTGTGTGCAGTGTAGTGTGTGGAGCGTATGTGTGTGTGTGTAGCGTGTGTGTGTGTAGTGCCTGTGTAGCGCGTGTGTGTGTGTAGTGCCTGTGTAGCGTCTGTGTGTGTGTGTGTGTGTAGTGCCTGTGTAGCGTCTATGTAGTGTCTGTGTAGTGTGTGTGTGTGTAGTGCCTGTGTTGTGCCTATGTAGTGCCTGTGTAGTGCCTGTGTAGCGTGTGTGTGTGTGTGTGTAGTGCCTATGTAGCGTGTGTGTGTAGTGCCTGTGTAGCGTGTGTGTGTGTGTAGTGCCTGTGTAGCGTGTGTGTGTGTGTAGTGCCTGTGTAGCGCCTATGTAGCGTCTGTGTAGTGCCTGTGTAGCGTGTGTGTGTAGTGCCTATGTAGCGTCTGTGTAGTGCCTGTGTAGCGTGTGTGTGTAGTTCCTGTGTAGTGCCTATGTAGCGTGTGTGTGTAGTGCCTTTGTAGCGTGTGTGTGTGTAGTGCCTGTGTAGCGCCTATGTAGCGTCTGTGTAGTGCCTGTGTAGTGTGTGTGTGTGTGTGTAGTGCCTATGTAGCGTCTGTGTAGTGCCTGTGTAGCGTGTGTGTATTGCCTGTGTAGCGTGTGTGTGTAGTGCCTGTGTAGCGTGTGTGTGTGTGTGTGTGTGTGTAGTGCCTGTGTAGCATGTGTGTAGTGTGTAGCGTGTGTGTAGCGTGCGTGTGTGTGTAGCGTGCGTGTGTGTGTAGTGTGTAGCGTGTGTGTAGTGTGTAGCGTGTGTGTAGCGTGCGTGTGTGTGTAGTGTGTGTGTGTGTGTGTGCAGCGTGTGTGTGTGTGTAAGATCTCAGGTGATGTTTGCTCATCTGCAGATCTCGGTGGAGGAGCTGATGGGGAGCGTCAGTGTGAAGATCAGTAAAGAGGCTGTGATGAGCATCAACAGTCCTCAGCGCCTCTTCACACCCCTCAACGACAAACTGGAGACCAAGGTTTACATCGCCGGCCTGCCCAACCGCAACGGCAGCCTCATCAAACCGGCAAGTGTTCCAATGGTGGTGATGTTGATCGAGTGTGTGTTTGTGTGTCTGGTGTGTTGTGTGATGGTGGTGATGTTGATCGAGTGTGTGTTGTGTGATGGTGGTGATGTTGATTGAGTGTGTGTTGTGTGATGGTGGTGATGTTGATCGAGTGTGTGTTGTGTGATGGTGTTGTGTGATGGTGGTGATGTTGATCGAGTGTGTGTTGTGTGATGGTGGTGATGTTGATCGAGTGTGTGTTGTGTGATGGTGTTGTGTGATGGTGTGATGTTGTGTGAGTGTGTGTTGTGTGATGGTGGTGATGTTGATTGAGTGTGTGTTGTGTGATGGTGGTGATGTTGATTGAGTGTGTGTTGTGTGATGGTGGTGATGTTGATCGAGTGTGTGTTGTGTGATGGTGGTGATGTTGATCAGTGTGTGTTGTGTGATGGTGGTGATGTTGATCGAGTGTGTGTTGTGTGATGGTGGTGATGTTGATCGAGTGTGTGTTGTGTGATGGTGGTGATGTTGATCGAGTGTGTGTTGTGTGATGGTGGTGATGTTGATTGAGTGTGTTGTGTGATGGTGGTGATGTTGATCAGTGTGTGTTGTGTGATGGTGGTGATGTTGATCGAGTGTGTGTTGTGTGATGGTGGTGATGTTGATCGAGTGTGTGTTGTGTGATGGTGGTGATGTTGATCGAGTGTGTGTTGTGTGATGGTGGTGATGTTGATCGAGTGTGTGTTGTGTGATGGTGGTGATGTTGATCAGTGTGTGTTGTGTGATGGTGGTGATGTTGATCAGTGTGTGTTGTGTGATGGTGGTGATGTTGATCAGTGTGTGTTGTGTGATGGTGGTGATGTTGATTGAGTGTGTGTTGTGTGATGGTGGTGATGTTGATCGAGTGTGTGTTGTGTGATGGTGGTGATGTTGATCGAGTGTGTGTTGTGTGATGGTGGTGATGTTGATCGAGTGTGTGTTGTGTGATGGTGGTGATGTTGATCGAGTGTGTGTTGTGTGATGGTGGTGATGTTGATCGAGTGTGTGTTTGTGTGATGGTGGTGATGTTGATTGAGTGTGTGTTGTGTGATGGTGGTGATGTTGATTGAGTGTGTGTTGTGTGATGGTGGTGATGTTGATCGAGTGTGTGTTGTGTGATGGTGGTGATGTTGATTGAGTGTGTGTTGTGTGATGGTGGTGATGTTGATTGAGTGTGTGTTGTGTGATGGTGGTGATTTAATGCAATATTGAGCTTTATTGTGTGATGGTGATGTGTGTGATGTGATGTGTGTGTGTGTGATGGTGGTGATGATCGAGTGTGTGTTGTGTGATGGTGGTGATTGTGTGTGTAGTGTGTGTTGTGTGATGGTGGTGATGTTGATGATGTGTGTGTGGTGATGTTGATCGAGTGTGTGTTGTGTGATGGTGGTGATGTTGATCGAGTGTGTGTTGTGTGATGGTGGTGATGTTGATCGAGTGTGTGTGTGATGGTGGTGATGTTGATGAGTGTGTGTTGTGTGATGGTGGTGATGTTGATGTGTGTGTATGTTAATTATAATGCTTAAATATGCACTCATTTGCATACATTCCCTGATGTTGTTGTTGTTGTGGCCCACAGAACCTGCGCACCTGTGTCCAAGGTGAGCCGCGCTGCTTGCCCTGATCGGATCACGGGATGTGTGTGTGTTGAGTGTGTTTGGTGTGTTTTCAGAGATCAGTAACCAGTGTCTGCCGCTGCCGTGTTATAAGGAGGGGTATGAGCGCTGTGTGGATGGCCAGGGCCGGTACACGTGTGTGTGCAAACCGGGATGGACAGGTCAGCACTGTGACCAGGGTGAGTGTGTGTTTTCACAACAACAAACACACTATATCCCCAGAAGTATTGTCCCGCCCCTCCAGATCCCAGAGTTCAGGTGAAGCTCGCTCAGCTTATAACACAGTGGAAGCGATTGGGAACAACAGCGACTCCCAGAGCGGGGTCAGCACATGCTGAGGGGCACAGTGCGCGGCTGATGTGATTTACTGATTTCATTCGCTCACAGATATTAATGAGTGTGAAGACCCAGCATTCCCCGCGGGCTGCAGCCAAACGTGCTACAACCTCCCCGGGAGCTTCACCTGCAGCTGTGAGAAGGGCTTCTACACACACGACAACGTCCACTGCATCGGTGAGCATCACAGGTCAAAGGTCACAGGAGTGTTTGCTTGGCGTCTGCCAGATGAGTCTGAGCTGTTCCAGGAATTCTGGGATTTTCCTGTAAAGGAGAAACATGATTCCCCTCCAGCTGTGAGAAAGCGTGTGTGTGTGTGTGTGCGTTTGTGTGTGCGAGAGAGATATTGTGTGTGTTTGTTTGTGTGTGTGTGTGTTTGTGTCTGTGTGAGAGAGATATTGTGTGTGTGTGTTGGGTTTGTGAGAGATACTGTGTGTGTGTGAGTGTGTGTGAGAGATATTGTGTGTGTGTGTGAGAGAGAGATATTGTGTGTGTGTCTGTGTGAGAGAGAGAGATATTGTGTGTGTGTGTGTGAGAGATATTGTGTGTGTTGTGTGTGTGTGTGTGTGTGTGTGCGTCTGTGTGTGCGTCTGTGTCTGTGAGAGAGATATTGTGTGTGTGTGTGTGTGTGTGTGTGTGTGTGTGTGAGAGATGTGTGTGTGTTGGGTTTGTGTGAGATACTGTGTGTGTGTGAGTGTGTGTGAGAGATATTGTGTGTGTGTGTGAGAGAGAGTGTGTGTGTGTGTGTGTGTGAGAGAGATAGTGTGTGTGTGTGTGTGTGTGTGTGTGTGTGTGTGAGAGATATTGTGTGTGTGTGAGAGATATTGTGTGTGTGTGTGTGTGTGTGTGTGAGAGAGATATTGTGTGTGTGTGTGTGTGTGTGTGTGTGTGTGTGTGTGTGTGTGTGTGTGTGTGTGCGTCTGTGTGAGAGATATTGTGTGTGTGTGTGTGTGTGTGGTGAGAGAGATAGTGTGTGTGTGTGTGTGTGTGTGTGTGTGATGGGTAGGTTTAGGGGCAGTGTAGGGGGATAGAAAATATAGTTTGTACAGTATAAAATGCATTACACCTATGGAATGTCCCCACAAAACATGGAAACACAACATGTGTGTGTGTGTGTGTGTGTCTTTGCAGATATCAATGAGTGTATCCTGTATCCCCACACACACACACACACACACACACACACCTTCATTCACTTTCCTCCAAACTGCCTGATCTACAGCAGAAGTGCTTTCATGCCGGATGACTGAGTGAATGTTTGATGTCAGATGTGGACGAGTGTGAGCAGGGTGTGTGTGGTGATGAGTGTGTGAACACCATCGGGAGCTTCTCGTGCCACTGCGACGGGCGGAAGGGTGTGAAGCTGGCGGAGGACGGGCGTCTCTGTGAGGTGATCCCGCAGTGTCTGGATCTGTACGATTACAAGCACGAGGAGATGCTGTATCTGGGAGAGCAGTTCTCCGGCGTCCCGGTCATTTACCTGCGCTTCCGCCTGCCGACCGACACCAGGTACTGTCTCCTGACCCCGTCTGTTGAACTCTGAGGAACACCGATCCCTCGGGAGTGTTTCAGTTGTTATTGATAACTACTTAAAAACGCAGGTTTGCCGCTGAATTTGATTTCCGCACGTTTGATCCGGAGGGAGTGATTCTGTACGCCGAGTCTTCTCCGGACTCGTGGATCATGCTGGGCTTACGGAGCGGCCGCATCGAGGTCCAGTTCAAGAACGAGCACGCCGTGAAGATGACCAGCGGAGGAAGAGCCATCAATGACGGACAGTGGCACGTGGTGCGGTCATGGTTATAGATCTCATCTACTGTCTCAACTTTCACTGTGTTCTGGAGTGTAACAGTAGTGTGTGTAGTGCCTGTGTAGCGTGTGTGTGTGTGTAGTGCCTGTGTAGCGCCTATGTAGCGTCTGTGTAGTGCCTGTGTAGTGTGTGTGTGTGTGTGCCTGTGTAGTGCCTGTGTAGTGCCTGTGTTGTGCCTGTGTAGCGTGTGTGTAGTGCCCATGTAGCGTGTGTGTAGTGCCTGTGTAGCGTGTGTGTGTGTGTAGTGCCTGTGTAGCGTGTGTGTGTGTGTAGTGCCTGTGTAGCGTCTGTGTAGTGCCTGTGTAGCGTGTGTGTGTGTGTGTGTAGTTCCTGTGTAGTGCCTATGTAGCGTGTGTGTGTAGTGCCTTTGTAGCGTGTGTGTGTGTAGTGCCTGTGTAGCGCCTGTGTGTGTGGTGCCTGTGTAGTGTGTGTGTGTGTGTAGTGCCTATGTAGTGCCTGTGTAGCGTGTGTGTGTATTGCCTGTGTAGCGTGTGTGTGTAGTGCCTGTGTAGTGTGTGTGTGTAGTGCCTGTGTAGCATGTGTGTAGTGTGTAGCGTGTGTGTAGCGTGTGTGTAGCGTGCGTGTGTGTGTGTAGCGTGTGTGTAGCGTGCGTGTGTGTGTAGCGTGTGTGTGTGTGTGTGTGTAGTGTGTAGCGTGTGTGTGTAGCGTATGGTGTGTGTAGCGTGTGTGTGTGTGTGTGTGTGTGTGTGTGTGTGTGTGTGTGTGTGTGTGTAAGATCTCAGGTGATGTTTGTTTCATCTGCAAGATCTCGTGGAGGAGCTGATGGGGAGCGCCAGTGTGTTTGTGTGATGGTGGTGATGTTGATCGAGTGTGTGTTTGGTGTGATGGTGGGTGATGTTGATTGAGTGTGTGTAAAACTGGAGACTGGCTGGCTTACATCGCTGGCCTGCCCAACCGCAACGGCAGCCTCATCAAAGTTAGTGTTCCAATGGTGGTGATGTTGGATTGAGTGTGTTGTGTGATGGTGGTGATGTTGATCGAGTGTGATGGTGGTGATGTTGATCGAGTGTGTGTTGTGTGATGGTGGTGATGTTGATCGAGTGTGTGTGTGTGATGGTGGTGATGTTGATCGAGTGTGTGTTGTGTGATGGTGGTGATGCTGATTGAGTGTGTGTTGTGTGATGGTGGTGATGCTGATTGAGTGTGTGATGGTGGTGATGTTGATCGAGTGTGTGTTGTGTGATGGTGGTGATGTTGATCGAGTGTGTGTTGTGTGATGGTGTTGTGTGATGGTGGTGATGTTGATCGAGTGTGTGTTGTGTGATGGTGGTGATGTTGATCGAGTGTGTGTTGTGTGATGGTGGTGATGTTGATCGAGTGTGTGTTGTGTGATGGTGGTGATGTTGATCGAGTGTGTGTTGTGTGATGGTGGTGATGTTGATTGAGTGTGATGGTGGTGATGTTGATCGAGTGTGTGTTGTGTGATGGTGGTGATGTTGATCGAGTGTGTGTTGTGTGATGGTGTTGTGTGATGGTGGTGATGTTGATCGAGTGTGTGTTGTGTGATGGTGGTGATGTTGATCGAGTGTGTGTTGTGTGATGGTGGTGATGCTGATTGAGTGTGTGATGGTGGTGATGTTGATCGAGTGTGTGTTGTGTGATGGTGGTGATGTTGATTGAGTGTGTGTTGTGTGATGGTGGTGATGTTGATCGAGTGTGTGTTGTGTGATGGTGGTGATGTTGATTGTGTGATGTTGTGTGAGTGTGTGTTGTGTGATGGTGGTGATGTTGATCGAGTGTGTGTTGTGTGATGGTGGTGATGCTGATTGAGTGTGTGATGGTGGTGATGTTGATCGAGTGTGTGTTGTGTGATGGTGGTGATGTTGATTGAGTGTGTGTTGTGTGATGGTGGTGATGCTGATTGAGTGTGTGATGGTGGTGATGTTGATCGAGTGTGTGTTGTGTGATGGTGGTGATGTTGATTGAGTGTGTGTCGTGTGATGGTGGTGATGTTGATCGAGTGTGTGATGGTGGTGATGTTGATCGAGTGTGTGTTGTGTGATGGTGGTGATGTTGATTGAGTGTGTGTGTGATGGTGGTGATGTTGATCGAGTGTGTGTTGTGTGATGGTGGTGATGTTGATCGAGTGTGTGTTGTGTGATGGTGGTGATGTTGATTGAGTGTGTGTTGTGTGATGGTGGTGATGTTGATCGAGTGTGTGTCGTGTGATGGTGATGTTGATCGAGTGTGTGTTGTGTGATGGTGGTGATGTTGATCGAGTGTGTGTTGTGTGATGGTGTTGTGTGATGGTGGTGATGTTGATCGAGTGTGTGTTGTGTGATGGTGGTGATGCTGATTGAGTGTGTGATGGTGGTGATGTTGATCGAGTGTGTGTTGTGTGATGGTGGTGATGTTGATCGAGTGTGTGTTGTGTGATGGTGGTGATGTTGATCGAGTGTGTGTTGTGTGATGGTGGTGATGTTGATTGAGTGTGTGATGGTGGTGATGTTGATCGAGTGTGTGTGTGTGATGGTGGTGATGTTGATTGAGTGTGTGTTGTGTGATGGTGGTGATGTTGATTGAGTGGGTGATGGTGGTGATGTTGATCGAGTGTGTGTTGTGTGATGGTGGTGATGTTGATTGAGTGGGTGATGGTGGTGATGTTGATCGAGTGTGTGTTGTGTGATGGTGGTGATGTTGATCGAGTGTGTGTTGTGTGATGGTGGTGATGTTGATCGAGTGTGTGTTGTGTGATGGTGGTGATGTTGATCGAGTGTGTGTTGTGTGATGGTGGTGATGTTGATCGAGTGTGTGTTGTGTGATGGTGGTGATGTTGATCGAGTGTGTGTTGTGTGATGGTGGTGATGTTGATCGAGTGTGTGTTGTGTGATGGTGGTGATGTTGATCGAGTGTGTGTGTGATGGTGGTGATGTTGATCGAGTGTGTGTTGTGTGATGGTGGTGATGTTGATTGAGTGTGTGTTGTGTGATGGTGGTGATGTTGATCGAGTGTGTGTTGTGTGATGGTGGTGATGTTGATCGAGTGTGTGTGTGTGATGGTGGTGATGTTGATCGAGTGTGTGTGTGTGATGGTGGTGATGTTGATCGAGTGTGTGTGTGATGGTGGTGATGTTGATCGAGTGTGTGTTGTGTGATGGTGGTGATGTTGATCGAGTGTGTGTTGTGTGATGGTGGTGATGTTGATCGAGTGGGTGTTGTGTGATGGTGGTGATGTTGATCGAGTGTGTGTGTGTGATGGTGGTGATGTTGATCGAGTGTGTGTGTGTGATGGTGGTGATGTTGATCGAGTGTGTTGTGTGATGGTGGTGATGTTGATCGAGTGTGTGTTGTGTGATGGTGGTGATGTTGATCGAGTGTGTGTGTGTGATGGTGTTGTGTGATGGTGGTGATGTTGATCGAGTGTGTGTCGTGTGATGGTGGTGATGTTGATCGAGTGTGTGTTGTGTGATGGTGGTGATGTTGATCGAGTGTGTGTTGTGTGATGGTGGTGATGTTGATCGAGTGTGTGTTGTGTGATGGTGGTGATGTTGATCGAGTGTGTGTTGTGTGATGGTGGTGATGTTGATTGAGTGTGTGTTGTGTGATGGTGGTGATGTTGATCGAGTGTGTGTTGTGTGATGGTGGTGATGTTGATCGAGTGTGTGTTGTGTGATGGTGGTGATGTTGATTGAGTGTGTGTCGTGTGATGGTGGTGATGTTGATCGAGTGTGTGTTGTGTGATGGTGGTGATGTTGATCGAGTGTGTGTTGATGGATCAGATTAACCCGAGGCTGGACGGCTGTATCCGCGGCTGGGATCTGATGAATCAGGGCTCGTCTGGAGTGAAGGAGGTGATCCAGGGGAAGGAGAGCAAGCACTGCTTCCTGTCTGTGGAGAAGGGCTCGTTCTTCAGCGGCGGAGGCCTGGCGCTCTTCAACATCGACTACAGTCAGTTCACACTCCTGTGACCGGGACTCGCATTAATGCATCTGTAGAACGGACACTGCCACAGAAAACTCTGTTTGAACTCTGCTGTTATTTTTGCACGAGAACTTTGCCTCAGTCCAGTCACGTTTATTCCTACATTTCTACAGTGTTTTAAACCAATTCAGTTCAGTGTTTATTCAATTCAGTTCAGTGTTTATTCAATTCAGTTCAGTGTTTATTCAATTCACTTCAGTGTTTATTCAATTCACTTCAGTGTTTATTCAATTCAGTTCAGTGTTTATTCAATTCAGTTCAGTGTTTATTCAATTCAGTTCAGTGTTTATTCAATTCAGTTCAGTGTTTATTCAATTCAGTTCAATGTTGATTCAATTCAGTTCAGTGTTTATTCAATTCAGTTCAGTGTTTATTCAATTCAGTTCAGTGTTTATTCAATTAAGTTCAATGTTGATTCAATTCAGTTCAGTGTTTATTCAATTCAGTTCAGTGTTTATTCAATTCAGTTCAGTGTTTATTCAATTCAGTTCAGTGTTTATTCAATTAAGTTCAATTTTGATTCAATTCAGTTCAGTGTTTATTCAATTCAGTTCAGTGTTTATTCAATTCAGTTCAGTGTTTATTCAATTAAGTTCAATGATTCAATTCAGTTCAGTGTTTATTCAATTCAGTTCAGTGTTTATTCAATTCAGTTCAGTGTTTATTCAATTCAGTTCAGTGTTTATTCAATTAAGTTCAATTTTGATTCAATTCAGTTCAGTGTTTATTCAATTCAGTTCAGTGTTTATTCAATTAAGTTCAATGTTGATTCAATTCAGTTCAGTGTTGATTCAGTTCAGAGTTGATTCAATTAAGTTCAGGGTTGATTCAATTAAGTTCAGTGTTGATTCAATTAAGTTCAGGGTTGATTCAATTCAGTTCAGTGTTGATTCAATTCAGTGTTGATTCAATTCAGTTCAGTGTTGATTCAATCCAGTGTTGATTCAATTCAGTTCAGAGTTGATTCAATTCAGTTCAATGTTGATTCAATTCAGTTCAGTGTTAATTCAGTTCAGTGTTGATTCAATTCAGTGTTGATTCAATTCAGTTCAGTGTTGATTCAATCCAGTGTTGATTCAATTCTGTTCAATGTTGATTCAATTCAGTTCAATGTTGATTCAAATAAGTTCAGTGTTGATTCAGTTCAGAGTTGATTCAATTAAGTTCAGGGTTGATTCAATTAAGTTCAGTGTTGATTCAATTCAGTTCAGAGTTGATTCAATTAAGTTCAAGTTGATTCAATTATGTTCAGTGTTAATTCAGTTTAGTGTTGATTCAATTCAGTTCAGAGTTGATTCAGTTCAGTGTTGATTCAATTCAGTTCAGTGTTGATTCAATTCAGTTCAGTGTTGATTCAATTCTGTTAAATGTTGATTCAATTCAGTTCAGAGTTGATTCAGTTCAGTTCAATGTTGAATCAATTCAGTTCAGTGTTGATTCAATTCAGTTCAGAGTTTATTCAATTATGTTCAGTGTTGATTCAATTGAGTTCAGAGTTGATTCAATTAAGTTCAATGTTGATTCAATTCAGTTCAGTGTTGATTCAATTCAGTTCAGTGTTGATTCAATTCTGTTAAATGTTGATTCAATTCAGTTCAGAGTTGATTCAATTCAGTTAAATGTTGATTCAATTCTGTTCAGAGTTGATTCAGTTCAGTTCACAGTTGATTCAGTTCAGTGTTGATTCAATCCAGTTCAATAACTGTTAAAACATGAATTCCAATGCAGTTAAAGTGTTTAAATGAAGGTGTGTCCTGTCTTGCGGTCGCAGGCGGAAGCGGTCAGTGGAAGGTGGATGTTGTGATGAGCATTCGTCCGTCCAGCAGCACCGGTGTATTATTCGCCCTGGTTACCAACAACACTGTCCCTCTGTCCGTCGCCGTGGTAACACGGGGACCTGACGATGCGGTAAGCTCCACCTCCGATGACATCACGTCCTGTTGGAGTCTCCAGCTCACACTACACACACACACACACACGTGCTCTTGTGTTGCAGGACCTGCAGGTGTTGGTGGACGGTGTGTGTGTGGCGACGCTCCAGTCTCTGATGCTGTGTTATCCGGATCGGCTGCGCGTGGAGATGAGAGTATCAGCCGAAGGCCTCCACCTCTCAGCCAACTCCTCCAGCGTGACCTACAGCGGCGCGGACACCCTGAGCCAGGCCTTGGCCAGACTCCACCGCGCCATGCAGGGACTCGTCCACACTTACATCGGAGGACTTCCAGGTCAGTCAGCGTCTGCATTCATGACCCGGTCAGCAGAACTGTTGCTCACTGTGGGGAGGTGGACGAGCGAGACCGAGAACCAGTCCAGCTCACCGCAATAATGCTGGCTTATCAATAGATGCTCAGAAATACAGGGATAAATCCATGAAGCTCGCCACACCACGGTCAGGGGTTCGATTCCCTGGGGATGCGTGACCTGAGAGAGGATGTAAATCACTTCAGATAACTGCAAGACCAGCAAACTACTCATGAAATAAACCTACGGTAACCTAAATAAAATAAACGTTACATTCAAATTAAGTCAAATATATTACACATATTTTATTTCAGCTCATTGCCAAAGCAACATTTTTCACTTTCATTTCATTTAAAGTTCTAAAAATACTCAAACTAAATTTGAAATAAAATTAATAAAAGCTGTATTGATGTCTTTAAAAAAAAAAAAGAAGAAAACGCAACAAAAACACTAAAACTTTAACAAAAAATGAGTGAAAACAAGTATGTAAAAAAGTATGTACTAAACTGAAATAAAAAAGAATATTCAGACATAAAAAAACAAACAGTAAAAATAAGAATAATAACATTTAAAAATATATAATAATTTAAATTAAAAATATGAATAAAAAATATGATAAGACCTATATTAGAATAACACGGTCTCTAGTCTTCAGGTCCGTATCTCTGCGGATTCACTCCTTCAGTTCCTGACATGGGATCGTCTTTACGGATGCGCTAACATCTGACTGAGATCATGTGTGGATTCTGATCGATCGTGTTCATCTCCAAACATTAAACAGAGGAGTTCTGTTCTAGATCGATCTGCACGATGCTTTAAAGGGAAGTCACGCTCGTCTCCTCTCGAGTGAAGCGCTTCTCAAACAAGAACAGATGTGGGCGGGGCTTGAGTGTGTCTGTGGGGACTTGATTGGGTGGGTGTGGTTTGCTATTGGCTGATGTCATGTGACTGACAGGTGGCCCCGCCCTCATCATCAGAGAAGAGATGAAGTTACAAGATTATTAACATTAATGATGAGCACCCATAAATCATGTATAATTTCTGTGTGTGTGTGTGTGTGTGTGTGTGTGTGTGTGTGTGTGTGTGTGTGTGTGTGTGTGTGTGTGCAGATCTCCCCCTGTCCATCACTCCCATCTCAGCGTTCTACCACGGCTGTCTGGAGATCAGTGTGGACGGACGGCAGCTGGACTTCGACGAGGCTGTTAGTAAAGACAACAGCATCAAGTCTCACTCCTGCCCTCCGGTTTCTGCCCCGGACACGAAGTCCACCGAATCCCAGCCGCAGTAGACAGGAAATGACATCACAGCCTCAGGCAGGGACACGTGACGCGCTGCGTTTGACTCTGGATGGAGAACGCTTGTCTTGCGATGGTTTTTGTATTTGAAACGAGTGTTTTAATTGATCACCTCTATTGAAACACGCGACAGACGTCATCCTGATGGTTGTAGTATTTTTATTCCTGGCGCGTCTGTCTTTAATCAGTATAGATCCATCAGTTTGTATCTTGTATATAACACTCATTTTAATGTGAATATGTTTAGGTGGATGTTGAACACTAGTGCAGCATTAAGTGTTGGAATAAAACATGAAATTCATAAATTCAATAAAGAAAAAAAAAACATGAAATGCAGCGTGTTGTTGTTGTCATGGAAATTCAAATCTCATCTTTAAAAGTAAGACATGAATGAGTAGTAACAGATGTTAGTGGCAGAGGTTAGTTAGTGGCAGAGGTTAGTTAGTGGCAGGGGTTAGTTAGTGGCAGGGGTTAGTTAGTGGCAGAGGTTAGTTAGTGGCAGGGGTTAGTGAGTGGCAGAGGATAGTTAGTGGCAGGGGTTAGTTAGTGGCAGGGGTTAGTTAGTGGCAGGGGTTAGTGAGTGGCAGAGGTTAGTTAGTGGCAGGGGTTAGTTAGTGGCAGAGGTTAGTTAGTGGCAGGGGTTAGTTAGTGGCAAGGGTTAGTTAGTGGCAGGGGTTAGTTAGTGGCAGAGGTTAGTTAGTGGCAGGGGTTAGTGAGTGGCAGAGGTTAGTTAGTGGCAGAGGTTAGTTAGTGGCAGAGGATAGTTAGTGGCAGGGGTTAGTTAGTGGCAGGGGTTAGTGAGTGGCAGAGGTTAGTTAGTGGCGGGGTTAGTGAGTGGCAGAGGTTAGTGAGTGGCAGAGGTTAGTTAGTGGCAGGGGTTAGTGAGTGGCAGAGGTTAGTTAGTGGCAGGGGTTAGTTAGTGGCAGAGGTTAGTTAGTGGCAGGGGTTAGTTAGTGGCAGAGGATAGTTAGTGGCAGAGGTTAGTTAGTGGCAGGGGTTAGTGCAGAGGATAGTTAGTGGCAGAGGGTTAGTTAGTGGCAGGGGTTAGTGAGTGGCAGGGGTTAGTTAGTGGCAGGGTTAGTTAGTGGCAGGGGTTAGTTAGTGGCAGGGTTAGTTAGTGGCAGGGGTTAGTTAGTGGTGGCAGAGGTTAGTTAGTGGCAGGGGTTAGTTAGTGGCAGAGGTTAGTTAGTGGCAGGGGTTAGTGAGTGGCAGGGGTTAGTGAGTGGCAGGGTTAGTTAGTGGCAGAGGTTAGTTAGTGGCAGAGGTTAGTGAGTGGCAGGGGTTAGTTAGTGGCAGAGGTTAGTTAGTGGCAGGGGTTAGTGAGTGGCAGGGGTTAGTTAGTGGCAGGGGTTAGTTAGTGGCAGAGGTTGTTAGTGGCAGGGGTTAGTTAGTGGCAGGGGTTAGTTAGTGGCAGAGGTTAGTTAGTGGCAGGGGTTAGTTAGTGGCAGAGGTTAGTTAGTGGCAGGGGTTAGTTAGTGGCAGGGGTTAATTAGTGGAAGAGGTTAGTTAGTGGCAGGGGTCAGTTAGTGGCAGAGGTCCGTTAGTGGCAGGGGTTAGTTAGTGGCAGAGGTCAGTTAGTGGCAGAGGTCAGTTAGTGGCAGGGGTTAGTTAGTGGCAGAGGTCAGTTAGTGGCAGAGGTCAGTTAGTGGCAGGGGTTAGTGAGTGGCAGGGGTTAGTTAGTGGCAGGGGTTAGTGAGTGGCAGGGGTTAGTGGTAAGGGTTAGTTAGTGGCAGGGGTTAGTTAATGGCAGAGGTTAGTTAGTGCCAGAGGTTCTTTCTTTATTTTTTATTTCGAACAACAACCAATAAAATAATACAAATAAAGTAAAATATGAAGTCAAGTCAGCTTTAGTTATATAGCGCTTTTAACAATGCAGATTGTTTCAAAGCAGCTTCACAGTGTTAAACAGAAAAATAATGCAACAGAATATATTTCAATTATCATACAGTAACAATGTGGGCTTTAGATCAGTAATTTGGTCTATATGGTTAATTTAGTTTAATAATTAGATTTATTTTGAAATATATTTGAAAAATAGTTTTTCCCCAACTGAGCAAGCCAAGCCAGAGGCGACAGTGGCAAGGAAACCCAAACCCCATCAGGAGACCTAATGGAGAAAAATAAACCTTGGGAGAAACCAGGCTCAGTCGGGGGGGCAGTTCTCCTCTGGCCAATCAACAAACAGCGTATTATTATTACAATTATTATTTTAAAGGTCAGAGGTCATAATAGATCTGAATATTCGAAGATTGGCGGCAACACGCTGGACGGGTTGTTTTGAGGATGACATTGATTTAAAGAATTATTAACTAGGACTATTCAAACAATCGGAGTCATCCCGCCGGAGACGGGTTTATTGAGGATGCCGTGTGGATGAGGCAGCTTAAGGGGGAGTCTAAATGACACGGGCTCTGAACATACAACAATTGTGTTACCACATAAACGCAATATCAAAAGTGTTCGAAAAGGAGTGGGATGAAGCATTAAGCTTATTTTCCCACCCCTTATATAACCATACAAAATTTCATCATATATGAATTATCCCACCACATACATCATATCCATATTGCACAACAACTATTGAACAAATACATTAAATAAAAGACTAAATAAGAAAAAATATCTTATACTCAATCTTTTAACCCACCCTCATTATTCTTGTTCCACCTCACAACGTTTTAGTAACTCGATTTTATACAACTTTTTAAAGTTTGTAAGTTTGTTCAAACTTAATTAGTGACAGAGGTTAGTTAGTGGCAGAGGATAGTTAGTGGCAGGGGTTAGTTAGTGGCAGGGGTTAGTTAGTGGCAGAGGATAGTTAGTGGCAGAGGATAGTTAGTGGCAGGGGTTAGTTAGTGGCAGGGGTTAGTTAGTGGCAGAGGATAGTTAGTGGCAGGGGTTAGTTAGTGGCAGAGGGTTAGTAATAGGTTAGTGGCAGGGGTGAGTGAGTGGCAGATGATAGTTAGTGGCAGAGGTTAGTTAGTGGCAGAGGATAGTTAGTGGCAGAGGTTAGTTAGTGGCAGGGGTTAGTTAGTGGCAGAGGATAGTTAGTGGCAGGGGTTAGTTAGTGCAGAGGATAGTTAGTGGCAGGGGTTAGTTAGTGGCAGGGGTTAGTGAGTGGCAGAGGATAGTTAGTGGCAGGGGTTAGTTAGTGGCAGAGGATAGTTAGTGGCAGAGGTTAGTTAGTGGCAGGGGTTAACTAGTGGCAGAGGATAGTTAGTGGCAGAGGATAGTTAGTGGCAGGGGTTAGTTAGTGGCAGGGGGTTAGTGAGTGGCAGGGGTTAGTTAGTGGCAGGTTAGTTAGTGGCAGAGGTTAGTTAGTGGCAGGGGTTAGTGAGTGGCATAGGATAGTTAGTGGCAGGGTTGGTTAGTGGCAGGGGTTAGTTAGTGGCAGAGGATAGTTAGTGGCAGGGGTTAGTTAGTGGCAGAGGTTAGTGAGTGGCAGGGGTTAGTTAAAGGGCAGAGGTTAGTTAGTGGCAGAGGTTAGTTAGTGGCAGGGGTTAGTGAGTGGCAGAGGATAGTTAGTGGCAGGGGTTGGTAATAGGTTAGTGGCAGGGGTTAGTTAGTGGCAGGGTTTAGTTAGTGGCAGGGTTAGTAATAGGTTAGTGGCAGGAGTTAGTTAGTAACAGGTTAGTGGCAGGGGTTAGTTAATAACAGGTTAGTGGCAGGGGTTAGTAATAGGTTAGTGGCATGGGTTAGTTAGTAACAGGTTAGTGGCAGGGGTTAGGGGCAGAGTTTAGTTAGAGGCAGAGGTTAGTTAGTGGCAAACGTTAGTTATACCTTTTAAGACTAGTAGCAAATCTTTTTTGAGCAGCAGGAAAAATATATTCATCCGCACAGAAACGAAGCACAACCAAAACTTCTTACACAAAATGCACACAGTTTTAACCACTAGAGGGACAAATATTAAATAGTGTACCTTTAACTACAGATCGGTCTGTGAATGTAAACTTTGTTACACTTTTGAAAAAATGCTTGTCTAGCAAAAGTCCTGGACATTATTTCCCCTGAAGGTCTGAAAGCTGCTGTTATTAATAGAAAGTGCTCTACTTTTGACTCCCTTCCTTTTGTGTGGTTTTAAGGTGCATGAATGTCTCCATATGACAGTAACTAGACACTGGATCTTCATCTCTGTGAAGCTGACAGTGTGTGTTACAGATGGACACGAGTGACCTGACCTTAATGTTGCATAAAGAAACAGATGGGAAACGGGAAGAGAATGATAACACTGGGTCAGAAAAACAAGAGTAGAGCGAGAGCGAGGTAAACACTGAAAACAGCTGCAGGAGGAAGAATGTAACCTCACATGTGACGGGAATATCACAGTCAGATTAACAAACATCTGCCTTCACTGACACACAAACTGCAGGATCAGAACTTTATGATGTTTTGAAATGCTCATATTAACATAATGAGGATGATTCTGGAAAGCCTGACATTACATTTTATAGACAAAATGTTTTTATGTTTTACGTTGAGTATCATATTTGATCCATCAGGCTTTTATGACTCATATAGTCTGATATATGGAGAATATTGAGCTCAAAGTAAGCAAAAGTATGCAATTTGGTGCAAATGCTGATATTTATATGGACAAAAACAAAAAGATGCTCACTATGTAAATCAATGAGATCTTTATAACAGCATAAAATGCATATAAATATCGATATGTCAGAAATATGTCTTAGTAAGATGATATTTAAATGCTTCCTCTTATGATCAAATATCTGTAGTTTTAAAACATAATGCAGTGAAATGCATGATGATTGACAGACAGACCTCAGCCGTCTGATGTTCATATTTGTTACTCATAATGTCTGGATGATCATGTAAACCTGAGCCATAGGGTTATAGGGTTAATTGGCAATTATTTGCTAACAGGAACAGGAACAGTTCACCCGAAAATGAAAGTTGTGTCATCATAGATTCCAACTCATGACTTTCTGTTTTCTGGGGAACTCGCTCTCAAATCTATGAGTGTCACAATAGAAATATTTCATTCTGATGTGTACGAGCTAAGAGCATGATGGGAAACGATAGGACGATCTGCTTGTGATTGTGACATAGATTCATGTTCCTGGTAATCTTGACTTCATCTCTTCTCTGATGATGAGGGCGGGGCCACCTGTCACTCACATGAGATCAGCCAATAGCAAACCACACCCACCCAAACAATTCCCCACAGACACACTCAAGCCCCGCCCACATTTGTTCTTGTTTGAAGCGCTTCACTCCAGATATGGCACACTAGAGGAGAAAAGACACATTAAGGCAGAGGATTCATTTCATGAGACCTGAAGTTTAACAGCTAGATTTAACCCGCTTGTTAAATTCAGTTTGAAAGATTTCAGTGATTAACATTCAGTCTGTGTATTACTTCAGACACCGCTGTTATGATGCATTTATAGTCCTTTTTTGAAGCTCAACTCCTCCAGTCCCCATTCACTTTCATTGATGCAGAGCAGCGTGAACATTCCTCCGAGTGTCTGCTTTTGTGTTGCACTAAACCGGTTTGAAGGACCAGATGAGGGAGAGTATGAGGACAGGGTGCTCTGTTTTAGAGGGTGAAGTAAAGCTTTAAATGGAAGTTTTCTCTGTGCTTGTGCTAGTGTGTACTGCAGTGATCTTCTCGTGCAGAGGAAAATTCTGCATCGGGAACTCCCTGCGCGCGCAACTTTCACCAATAAACCGACGAATCTGCCGCTCGCGTTTGTAGAGAGAGAGAGAGAGAGAGAGAGAGAGAGAGAGAGAGGAGCCGAGGCCAAATCCATAGAGCACGAGAGAGAGAGAGAGAGAGAGAGAGAGAGAGAGAGAGAGAGAGAGAGCGGTTGAATGCGCTGCAGAAACGCTCGTGTTCTGGTTTGGATGTGGCGGTCCAGCGCAGGATTCTGATCCAGATCGAGCGAAAGTTTGCCGCAGACCCAACATGAGAGAGTGTGTGTGGCGCTGCTGCTTCGTCCTGCTGTGCGTCGGCGGCTCCTCGCAGTGTAAGTACCCGAAACACGCCGCTGTTCCTGCCCAGTGCAGCACGAACTTGTTCGGCTGAAGTTGAGAGTCTCTGGTGTTTCCAGTGTCCGTGTCGCCGAGGCAGGCTAACGAGTTCCTCCGCAGACACCGGAGGGCCAACCAGGTGTTCGAGGAGACCAAGCAGGGTCACCTGGAGAGGGAGTGTGTGGAGGAGACGTGCACTAAAGAGGAGGCGAGGGAAGTGTTCGAGAATGACCCTGAGACGGTAAGACAGTCCGAATAATCGGGTTAGTCCACGCGCTGATGTTTGAGCTCTCATCCTTAAATCTGTGCCGCTCCCTAGATAGTGTGCACTATATAGGGCTGCATGGGTCCATTTGACAGGGCGGCTGTCACATTTGTAGAGTATCTGTCTTAAAATAAAGTGTCATTGTAATCATGCAGATCATGAACGTGAACTAATCTACATAATCGAGCCGATTATACTCATGAATATTTATATCGAATATTTGAATTATAGTGCTAAAATTGTGTATGCATCAATATATATTTATATTTTGATACATAAAATCTGTCTTGATATATATAGTGTGTGTGTGTGTGTGTGTGTGTGTGTGTGTGTGTGTGTGTGTGTGTGTGTGTGTGTGTGTGTGTGTGTGTGTGTTTGTTTGTTGTAAAAAATGAATCACAATTAATCACATCCAACAAAAGTTGTTAATGTGTCTATATAATTTGTTTGTGTGTGTATATATATACAGCTGTGGAAAAAAATAAGAGAGCACTTAACATTGCTTTCTCACAGACACAAATGATATAAACACAAATTGATTAATCACCTACAACAAAAGTTTGTTTATATAGTTTGTGTGCATGTATATATTTTATATATAAACACAAACTTTTATGCTAGAAGCAATTAATATATATATATATATATATATATATATATATATATATATATATATATATATATATATATATATATATATATATATATGTATGTGTGTGTGTGAAACCCTAGCTCTATAGTAAGTACATGTAGTTCACTGGGTACTCAGTGCTTGAAATGTTTAATTACGCTGTAACAAGGACACCTTAAAATAAAGCTTAACCTAAATGTGAGATATAATAATCAGAAGTTCTTATGCTGCATTGATGCTGTTCTTACTGTCATATTTTCCCATGAGGCTGTGCACTGCACCTGATTTCACATCAATAACCCTGCATGAATATGATTCCTCATGCACAGGCTGTTCTCCTCTGGGAGCTGATATGCAAATGAGCCGCTTCTGATTGGTCCCTGTGTTGTTGACAGAGTGTCGAGGCTGGAATGTGTTTTTGATTCAGAATGAATTCCAGTGTGGCGGCGCGTGTCTGACTCGTCATGTCCTACACGCATGTGTGTGTGTGTGTGTGCTGAGGAGATTTAATCCTGTTTGGTCTGTACATAAGGATCAGGCATTCGGGAATGTTTGGGAAGCATGAAAGATTATGATGACATCAGCGCCTTAATACTTTCTATTATTAGCCAGTAGAAATTCTGGAATCAACGTCATTTGCAGAATGCCACTTCAGTCAATGTTGTAACATTTGAAGCAAAGTTAAAGCAGCTCTCCAGAAGACAATCGTGTCATTATTCAGCTCAGCTCAGGTTCTGTTCTCACTCAGATCGATGATATTTCTGGATATGAAGTGTCTTTCAAACCCCAGCAAGGTGAATGAAGGTGCCGCAGTGAGGTGATGCGCGGGCCTGTCCGTGAGGCTTGCGTGCCTCTTCCTCCCCGCCGGCGTGACAGAGACATTGGATTTCCAGTCCCAGAATGCATTATTCACCGGCAGCGCGTGCGACCGGCTTCTCTGACGCTGCAGATTTCTCACTGCAGTGTGTGTGAGTGTGTGTGAGTGAGTCAGCATGCCGGTGACCAGCTGAAGTCTGAGCGCTGCGCTCTCTTTAATGCATAGAGGATGAGACATTGATTCGCTCAGAGCTCGTGTGAGGACGTCAGTGATCTAATCGCTTTCTCTCATTAATGCTGCTTTATTACTGCACACACACACACACACACACACACACTCACACACTCACACACACACACAAACACTCAAACACACACATACACATACACACTCCCTCACACACACACACACACACACACACACACACTGAGAGAGAGCGTGTGAATCTGTGTAGATTTACTCCACCCATAACTCTGCAGAGAACGTGGGTGTGAGTGTGTGAGTGTGAGTGTGTGTGTGTGTGTGTGTGTGTGAGTGTGAGTGTGTGTGTGTGTGTGTGTGTGTGTGTGTGTGTGAGGGAGTGTGTATGTGTGTGTTTGAGTGTTTGAGTGTTTGTGTGTGTGTGTGAGTGTGTGAGTGTGAGTGTGTGTGTGTGTGTGTGTGTGTGTGTGTGTGTGTGTGTGAGAGAAGGAGTGTGTAAGTGTGTAAGTGTGTAAGTGTGTATGTTTGTGTGTGAGTGTGTGAGTGTGAGTGTGAGTGTGAGTGTGAGTGTGAGTGTGTGTGTGTGTGTGTGTGTGTGTGAGTGTGTGAGTGTGTGTGTGTGTGTTTGTCCTTTCATACCATCTCAGAAACATGAGACAGGACTCATTATCTGCCCTGATCTCAGACTCAGCGTGTCAGGACAGGATCAGCGTCTCTGCAGTTTCATCATCATGTCTTCAGATCTAATGTTTATTCACCGGCACAATCCTGTTCATAACGAATCATTTCTCTTTTGCAGGAATATTTCTACCCAAAGTATCAGGGTGAGTGTCAGAGTCATCTCTGTGTGATCTCTGGATATAAAGTGACGTGACTGTTTGCTGATCTGATGTTTGATTCTCTTTAATGCTAAAGCTTGTATGGAGAAGTTTAAAGGACCAGAGAAGAAGCAGGATCTCATCACCTGCGTCCACAGTGAGTGACCACACACACACACACACACACACACACACACACACACACACACACACACACACACACACTCTCTCTCTCTCTCGTCCGTGTGCAGTGCTGCACTGCGTTTGAAGCATCATCTGCTCTTCTCCTGTTCAGTTATTAATATCTTCATAAAGCGCTCATGAGGAGTTTGATCCTGCATCTGATCGTCCATCAGCTCAGTAAATCCAGCTGAAGGTTTGAGGTGTGTGTGTGTGAGTGAAGGCCGTCTGGTGGGTGTGTGTGTGACGATCCTCATGACGTCTGCTGGGGGCTCGTCCTGCTTTACTCGCTTCTGCTGATTGGAGGGCAGCCTCGTGCTGCGCTGTGATTGGTCGGTGTGTGTCCAGCAGAAGCCCTGAGTCAGAGAGAGAGAGACGCTGCGACCCTGAGCTCTTCCTGTCAGCAAACGCAGAGTCATCGAAATACAGAAAACTGACATTCAGCTGTCACACGACTGTCTCTTATTGTGCATGATCACTCAGTTATTATAAAGACATTACAGAAGCTCATCGTGTTTTTACTGTCCCGCAGACATTCCTGACCAGTGTTCCCCGAATCCCTGCAATCATTACGGGACGGTGCGCTGCGAGGACAGGAAGGGCGAGTTCCTCTGTCACTGTTTCACGGGATGGAGCGGCATCAGGTGTGAGAAAGGTACAAACACACGTGTGGACGGTCTCTGAGCTGCTCCGTTAGACTGTGTGGTGCAGAGTTTCTGCAGTTTGAGCACAGATGGGCTGTGACTCATCTTACCCAGGCCGAGCACAGAGCCGCATTCATTCCCGTCGGCTCAGATGTTCTTCTTCATGTCCAGCTCAAAGGAAAGTGTGGCCAGTTTCCGCCCGACACTGAGCCTCTGTGTTCCTGCGGGACTCCGCCCACCAGCGCAGCTCCATCCAGTCACACCGCAGGCTTCGAGTCCTGAGCTGCTCCTGATTGGTTAACGGTGCA